>PVKS010025768.1:0-29451 GCA_004027875.1 Aplodontia rufa | reverse complement strand
TATGGTAGCCACTGCTAACATGTGGCTATTAAAAAATTAACATTAAAGTATGTTAAATAAAAATTTAGTTCCTTGGTAGCATTAGCTACATTTCAAGTGTTCGAGGCTGGCGGCCACTGTGCTGGACAAGGCAGCAATAGAACGGCTCCATCATTCAGCAGAAGAGCCCTGCGTTGTAAGGTCAAGTTCAAGGCAAGAATCTCACACTCAAAATCCTTGTGGTTGTCTTTGCTTTTGTGGAGTTTTTCAGGTTTTCAGATGAATGATGCCACTTTAGAATTTTTCATAGTCCCTTTATCTGGAGCTGAGTTGCACAGTGGGGACTCAGTTGTCACCCAGGTTCAACTCAGGTGCAGGCGTTCTGATAAAAACAAGAGTCAGAGGGCTACCTGGCGGCGGGCTGGCTGATTTAGTAACTTGTACGTAGAATGGTTATGGAAACGACGTCAGGACGTGCCTCGCCGAGTAACCCCGGGATGATGCTATTCGGCATGGCCGGCTATTTTTCAAGTTGTTGGGAAGCATCATTTGTCTTGGCTTTTTAATTCCCACAATGAGCGTGTTCCTGGCCCCAGCTGAATCTGTGATGAGGCAGGAGACGGATGAGCTTTGTCTGTTCCTGTTGGTCTGGTTCCAGCCATAACTTTTTGCCGGGTGTAGACATTTAGATGAAGAAGCACTTTTAATCCCACTTTTATCCTGCTAATTCATTACCCTTTGCAGCGATGGCAAACTCTGTACAGATTGATAAATCAAGGACAACTGCGTGGATGCCATGCATGAAGATTATCTAGTGCGTCTGCAGCCTTCATAGCTCGGGTGATTCATCGCTTACTGGCCTGTCTTCGGGGAGGCACTGGAAGGACAGCAAGACCGACTGCAGGAGTCCAAGGAAGTGTGGGGCCTCAAGTGACCAGCGGGCTTTGCTTTTAGGATGGCGTTAAAAATGGGTTTCAGGGTTATGCTGTGGGACGAGGCCATGAGGCGGTGGCACACGTCTCCCATCTGCACGTCTTAAACCTGTGCAGGCACCGGCTCAGCTAGTGGCACATGTGCTGGCAAAGGGGAGCAGAGGATGCATTTGAAAACGGGTGGGAACAGGAAAAAAAGAAGCTAGACACCAACAGAGAGATTGCGAAGGAGCCACGCCAATATTTGGTTTTTATCATCATCCTAGATGGAATCATTTGGGTGTTAACTCTTCGTTGCGGTGACAAATTCCTGAGAACAATTGAAAGGAGGAAAGGTTTATTTTGGCTCTGGTTTCAGAGCGACTGGCTTCCTCCAATGAGGCCTGTTCAGTCCCCACCACCTCCCACAGTACCATCAACCGTGGGTCCCAGGGCCCTCATGACCCAGGCACCTTCCCAGAGGCCCCACCTCTGAACACCAGGCACTGGGACCATGCCCTCAACATGGCAGCCTTGGGGACACTTCAAACTGTACCAGCTTGCATGGAGGTGGCAACACATGCTGTGTTTGAAAACCCTCATTAATGAAAATCTACACAGTCCCTGTACTTCGTAGGCGACTAAACCTTTCGAAGGATTTTCAAATCTCAGTTGAGAGTTGTTCGAGGACATTTTTTCTTTGCTATTGCGCAATGCTCCGTTCGACTACTGTGTGTTTGGAATTCATGGAGAGAAGGTGTGGAGTGAATACATCAATGATTTTATGAAAGGACTGTGCTCTCTCGAAGCTTTCTCTAGCCTAATGAAGTTCTCCTGAATGATGAGGCTTTTTTACAGAACTTTTTTGTTAGGGAGAGAGGAAGAGAAAGAGAATCAATTTTATTTTTTCATCTGGCCTTCATTTCTCCAATGTTTAGTTATATTCGTGGTCCTGGGGATTGAACCCAGGTCCTCACACATGCCAGGCAAGTGCTCGAACCGCTGAGCCATCGCTCCAGCCCCTTCATGGAACTTATTACAGAGACTTTTTTGGTGTATGCTGGGGATTGAACCCAGGGGTGCTTACCACTGAGATATATCCCAGCCCTTTTTATTTTTATTTTGAGACAGAGTTGTTAAATTGCTGAGCGGCTGCTAAATTGCTAAGGTTAGCCTTGAACTTGTAATCCTCTGGCCTCAGCCTCCCCAGTTACTGAGGTTAAAGCCACCACATCCGGCTCTCAGAATTTTTAGGACGCACAGGAAAACGTTTATATTTAAAGTGGCTTAGTGTGGCAGTGCACTTGGGGTTTGTCCTGGACACAGGTACCACTTGGCTGTGCCAACTGTCCTTGCAGGACAACAGCTCCCTAACACTCACCAGCACTGCTCCACCAAGTCCAGCCCCAGCCCTGGCCCCATGGGCAGAGGCTATGGGATCAAGAGATGTGCACAGCCAGCTGCACTCCCCTGCTGGGCCACTGTCACCTGTGCGTGGCATCCTAGAGCCCCCTGGCCAAACAGCCTGCAAAGCTTCCTGCTCCTTCCCCTGAGGCCAAGTGCCAGGGCGTGGGTGGGTGGGCTGGGATGGCCTCTGGGGCAGCCTGTTATAAACACTAGGATGAGCTTGCCCCGGACTCTCTAGCGGGCAGTGGAATCGCAATCTTTGATACTATCAAGGCCCTGTTCGGCACTCCCAACATGTGCTCTGGGAAGCAGAGGAGCTTACTGCTTTAAGCCAGGACAATGACTCTTTTCCTACAGAAAAACTTTCTCTGAAGATGTCACAAAACAAGCCCCAGAGATTTTTTTGTGCTCTAACAGCACTGTTAGAATGAAAGCATCATTTCCCAAAATGCGTATTTTGAAGAAAAATGCTTTGATGTGCAGAAGATCTGGTATGTTAAAAACAACCAGGTTCAGCAACTTCTTAACCAAAAGAAGAGTGAAGATGGTGGAGGTTAGGACTGGGCCATCGGATTTCCATGGCAAGGGGATCAGGAAAAATGCTCAGTTGTAGTAGTTCCATGGAAGGGTGGAATTATTTGAGGCCTGACCTCTTGGGGTCTCATTTTTGACCCTATTGATTGCCCTCCCAGCTCTCTTCTGTATTTGGAAGTCTGGGAGAGGTGCAATCGGTTATTCTAATCTTCACCAAATCCAAGACGCTCCCAGTCGTGAGATGCTAATGGCGCCCTTTTGGGAGAGACATTGACCAGCATCATCTGCTTAAAATGCAAGAGGAAGAAGATGGTTTCGAAACGCAAACATCTTAAAAGATTGTGAGAAGCCTTTCAGTTTAAAGATGTGAAAAATACACGAAGCATACCTCGGAATATCTAGGATGTGGCGCTCTTTTAACTTGTGTCTTCATCGTGGCTTGCCAAGCCCCCACATCAACTCGTTCACCTGTTCGTTCAACAGGTGAATGTGCATGCACCGCCTCCTGTCTCTCTGGCCAATCAGCACACGCAGGTCAGACGGTGCTGAACCAGGGAAGCTTGTGGGTGAACTTACCTTTCTGGAACACTCACACGGAGCTAGCAGTGCAGATGGAAAGCTGCCTCAGAGGAGATTTCTCTGGAGGACAGTGGATTGCCAAACACCTTATCTCTAACGTTCCCATTGGCTCCATGGAAATTCATGCTGGGAAACGGAAGGCGGGAAAGCAAGAAGGCCCAGGTCAGGTTCTTGGCCATCCAGGGACCCAGCTTGCTTCTTCATATCTCCATGAAGCTCTTACTTCCACAACTCTGGTAAAGACCTGTCATCTCTTGTCCAGTAGAGATGAGGAAAGGGACATGTGTTCTATGACATGGTTTGATACTACATCAAATGAGCTAACCTAACGTGATTTCTTATTATGCTATACTGTTAAGTCAGCCAGGCCTGGTGGCACATGCTTGTGATCCCAGTGGCTCAGGATGCTGAGGCAGGAAGATTGCAAGATCAAAGCCAGCCTCAGCACCTTGGCAAGATCCTGTCTCAGAATAAAAATTAAAACAGGCTGGGGATGTGGCTTAGTGGTTAAGCACCCATGGTTTCAAGCCATAGTTCCCAAAAAAAAAAAAAAACCCCCCAAAACAAAAAAACCTTAAATACACTTGAGAGTTCTTTATGCTATCCACTTTTATCTAATAGTACCCCAAGACATAAAAACCCCTAAAAGCAGCATTTTGTGAGGAATGGCATTTCCCTGAGGAATTATCAGACACATGAGGGATAAGACTCATTGGGCACCCATCTCTTCCTCTGCCACTATTATGCTGGGGACCTCAGGAGGATGGCAAAGAGTGGATAGACATGCTCTCACCCCACATAACGGAAACCTTATGCAACGATTGTCGCGACCTCAGGCCTGACCGCCTGTTGTAACTGATATTGCTCCATCTTGGAGAGGAAGATGGCAAAACCCCTGGTCCGGGTGGATGGGAGATTAGCTTCAGGTCCTTCCCTCGGGATCCTAGGATATTTCTTTTATCTCTCTTTCTTTTTAAACAGAGAGGGACAGTAAGAGAATTAGTTTCTCATGTGGCTTTCGTTGCTCTGACACCTTATTGTGTACGTGTTGCTGGGGTTTGAACCCACATGCTCATGCAGGCCAGGCAAGCACTGTAACTGCTGAGCTACTGCTCCAGCCCCTCTGGGATTTCTACCTGCTTTTCTCTTCTAGTCTCTGAGTTCAATTTGAGTGCAGTGTTCTGATTAACCACCTTTTCCAAGAGGTCTCGCTTCCTCGGCTGCCCATGGCTGCCCACCCTGAGGGCATCCTCTTTCCCACGTTTCCGCTCGCTTTCTCCCGGGTCTGGGCACACTGCGTTTTCCGATCTGCTGAATTGCTTTCCCGAATGGGGTAAAGAGGGATGATGGGTGCTGGGCTCAGCCCTGGCTCCTGGGACATGTCTTGAGCCACAGTGCAGACGCCACTCCAGGCTCTCTGGGGCCTGTGTGCCTTCTCCCAGTTCTGTGGTTCTAATTTGTGAGTTACACTAGGATAAAGAATTGTAGTTAATTAAGCATGTCTTGGGCCATTGATCAACTCTTAGGATCAAACCATATTCAGAAACTGCATGTGCCTGAGTGTGCCCGCACACACGTACACGCACACTTAAATAGTTACCGTTTATCACTGTGATCCACAACACCCTTTCTAGGATCAGCCATTGTAAAGTGAGAGTGATTTTTACTGGTTTCTTTGTCCCATAAATGCCATGGAAGCATAGCTTTTCTGAACACTCCTAATCCATATGACTGACTACATTTTAAAATCTAAATTTCTCCCGCCTGGTCCTTTGGCTGTGGAGAAATTAGCACTGTGCTTTCAAGAAGCTCCCTAAGGGAAACGGGAGTAGCAAAAAGGAAAGAGTCTTGTACTTTCCATTTAGTGACCAAGCTTATTTTAAGAAATCTTCCATTATTAGGATCAATAAAAGGCAAGAATACGAAGCGTGTCTTCTCTGGAGACAGCCCCGCATGTTTGCTTAGCTTCTAATACACCAAGCGCAGGACAGAGACATGCATCTGTAAAAATCGAGGGTTTTTCCAGGACCCTCCTTTTTCCCTGCACCCTCCAAAGAGCTAAAATGCTAGAGCGCGCAGTCTGAGTCCGTAGCCAAGCAGTCTCTGGACAGTGTCTGAAATTTTATTTTGAAATCAGTGACAAAAGTCTCCACCCTAACGGTCAATTCCAGTTTGCAAGCTCCCCTTACAAACCACAGAGGTGCTCTGCCTTCGTTCAATCTGTCCAGGACTTTCCTGGGAGCAGAGAAAATTCGAGAATGCGAGTGTGCCGGGCAAGGAGCCATCTTATCCCAGACACTTGCCAAATGCATATTCACCTTAAGCCAGCAAACTGGCATGTGTTCTTCTTGGCAATATTCACATTACCTAAATTAAAAGAATAATTATAGGATTTAAAGGAATCTTGAGAATGATCCTGAACTAGAAACCAGATGAGCATTTCATGCCCGGTGGATTCACACACAAAACTGGAAACATTCTGGGTGTCTGGATTTACTAGAAGCTGTTGTTTAAAAAAAAACTGAGGAAAAGCTCTGATTCCCTTTGGTGATGTGTGACAGAGGGACAGAGGGGTTTCACAGTGGTTTATAAGCACTGTCCTTTATGAAATTCAAATGGCATATTAAAAATGGAATGGAGGGTGGTGATAAGGTTGTTCACTTGTGCTTAGGCCAGGAGGTTGCCTGTGATCACTAAGGAAAGCTAGGGGCATGACAGGTAAACTGAGGCAGTAATTGTGATGTCCTCCTATGTGACATAATTAATAAGGAGGTAAGAACTGTAAGACAAAGGCCTGATTCAGAAGCTGCACAGCCCTCAGTACAGTGCGAGGCGGGCACTGAGCTGGATCTGCTCACCATGGAGGGGCTGAGGGTACCAGCATCTCTGAGCTGCTGAGCTTCCAGCCTGTGCCTGGGGCTCACGCATGTCACTCATGCCAATGGACCCAAGGTCCTCGCTGTGGTAGGGCAGGCTCTTTCAGAAGCCGGTCTGGGTGTTTTATTTGTTGGCGTTCCTTGAGTATCTTGCTTCCAGGGGAAGACCACAGGGCTCATCAAGGACCTGGCAAAGGCCCCTCTCTGGAGGGAAAGACCTGGATGTCAGATGCCTTGACCCCTGCCTTTGACTTCAAGACCCTGGTCATGAAATTCGCCACAAGACCTGTGCCCTTTTCCTTGAGCACGGTCACTGTGTCTGGAGACGCTCACGCCCAAGAGCCCTGCAGAGACGGCAGAGTCTGACCAGGGTGGGCATGAGCCAGACACCAGCTCTGCAGATGAGGGCCATGGGGGCCAGGCAAGGTGACAGCCAGAAGAGGACGCAGGAAGAAGAAAAGGGGATTGTCCGCCATAGGTGCAGCCCTTCCTGCCTCCAACCAGTTAGCTGAGGTGTGAACCACCAGGAATGGGCGGTGGAATTTGGGTGATAAGCGCCATCGTTACTCAGGGGTCAACAGGAGAGAAGACGGCTCGGTTCTGCTCCGTTCCACCTCCCGTTTACCACCAGCCAGCTGAGACTCTGAGCAAGGTTCTCTACCTCCCAGGGACTCCGTCTCCCCTTTGTTAAATGAGAACATTAACTCTCAGTCTTCTCCCAACATCAGCCCTCTCTGTAACCAAAACAACAACACGCTGTGCGCGAGTCTTAATTTTGCATGGCACCGTGACAGGCCTGTGGGTGCCCCAGTATTTGGTAAACCTTATTTTTGGGTGTGTTGTGAGGGTGTTTCCAACGAGGCTGCATTTGAATAGGTGGTTGAGTGTGGCAGGTGGTCCTTCCTGGTGTGGGTGGCCATCATCTGATCAGCTGAGGGCTTCAATGAAGATGCAGGCAGAGGACTCTCTCTGCCCTATGGTCCATCTGGACCTGGGTCTCCTGTCCTCAGCCCAGGATGTATCCTGAGGGTGCTCCTCGCTCACAGACCTTGGACTTGGGGCCAGGCCGCCCGCTGTCCTGGGTCCCAGCTGTAGGTGACAGATGATGGGGCTTCTTAGCCTCCTTAGTCACATGAACCAGCTCCTTATAACAATTCTCCTTTTGTATCTCTATTTTTCTGTGTGGAGAACTCTAGTACATTATACATCTGGGAACCAAGATATTGCTTAAGTCTAGTCTTCTTGTCTCCAATTTTACTGAACATAGGAACTAAACACGTGGCATTTTCTCCCTTTGTTCCTTCAAGTAGTAATTGATTTTGAACACTTTGTTCCCGGTAGGAATTAGCAGCATCTTGTAGCTGGCGGAGCGTGCATGCAGGGCGTGAGAGGAGGAGCTGCTGATTGCCAGAGTTTCTCAATGGGGTTTCAGCAGGAGGAGCCCTTTAGCTGTGCGTGGGAGCCGCGTCTGAGGGGTAACTGGTTAGCAGGATCTGCGGCGCTCTCGGCAGAGAAAGCCAGCTTCCTTGCCTGTGAGGAGGGCTGGGCCTTCTCTCACAGGCTGAAGGCTTCAGCATGGAGTTGGAGAGTCGCAGGAAATTGGGAGCCCACACACCTGCCACATGCTCCTCTCGATCTGCTCCTTGAAGGTGGTTCACTGCCTTCTTAAAGTGAGGTATGGCCGAGGTCCTGGAGGCTGGAGGAGCTGAGATTCAGCCATTGTGGTCACCTCCACTTGCCCCCTTGGTGCCAGAGCAGCTGAGGTGCAGCAGCAGGCCCAGGTTCCATGCAGGGTGTGGACGGCCAGCGGGGAGCCGTGTGGCCCCAGCTGATGCGGTGCGTGTGGCAGCTGCGAGCTGACTCCCCGGAGGCGGGTTGCTGGTTCCTCCTCGGATCTGCAGGGAGGATCCTCAGGGCTGCTGTGGCTGTCCTGCAGCGAGTTTGCTTACCTTTCGTGGAGGACGCCACTGCTTAGCATGGTCTCAGCCAAGGGTGCTCACCAGGCTCCGAGCGTCTTGGGGGTTTGCATTTCACCCCGCAGGACAGCCGTTACAGGAAAGCAGAGGTGCGTGAGGTCTCGAGGCCTCTCTGCCTCCCGGTTCTGGTTCCGTGCCCCTTCCTCAGCGCATGGGGTCCAGGCCAGGCTGCCTCTTCCCTCCCTCGCGTCTGCCTCAGTTCCTGCAGTCCGGAAGCAGCGTGGTGACCTGGCCCATCCTACCTCGCTACATCCAAATTTTACCGACTCCAGAGCATCCCAAGCCTTCCGAGAGCTCATTTTGGGGTTCTAGGGTTAGTGAAAGCTGGATGTTTGGAGCAAGGAGAGCTGGATTGGAGGTGCCATGTGACCTAGCACAAGCTCCCTGGGCTCTGTGGACCTGTGTTCTCCCCATGAAAGGAAAGCCACGAATGTGTCAGGGGAGCTGAACCGCAGGGTCATCCGCCCCTCACCACCCAGCTCAGACACAGTCCAGGGCACGGGAGGACGTGGCTTTACAACTTCCCAGGCGAGTGGACATGCCCCAACGGGGCAGAGAGCCATGGGGCAGGGTGACCTCTAAGGTAGGGTCTGGCTCCAGGGATCCACGCCACTGAGGTTTTGCTCCAGAAACTTGACCTCATAATGTGGAGAGGATATTTCTCCAAGTTCTGGTGGGAACCAGAAGTCTGGCTTGACCCTGTCACCATCCTGTCCTGAGAGGAAGGAGGTAGTGGCAAGGGGAGACCCACTGCAGTTCTCTGTCCTTAGCCATTGGGTTGGGCGGGGATTCATTCCTACAGTCTGGAGAGGAGAGAAACCAATTATCTTTGTTTTATGAGAGCCTATGTACTTGGCATACAGTAGGCACAGAATGAATGTTTTTGACTAAATTTATATCTTGTGGGGGTTTTTTTGTTTGTTTTTTAAGCCAAGTGCCTGTGATAAGCTCCCGCTGCCCCACTCTGGTTGAGAATCACCAAAATTACCCAAGATTTTATTTTACTGAGGTCACTGGAATAGATACTGTATTGATCACTGAAATTCAAGGAACACTTACTAAGCTTTTATTGTCTTGTGACACAGTAGCCTTTTCAACACGGTGGAGACTGAAGGAGAGAGGGTGGAGTCGGGAGCTAACATCACAAAGCACAAATGAACAGCACTGTTGAAAACAGTGATGCTCCTCTGTTTTTCCTTTCCATTCCTGAAGGAGGGATATAAACCTTCATAAAATAAAGGTTTTTTTTTTCCTCCTACATATCCATTATTATTCCCTGATTTGAGCCTATCCCCTGCATTTTTCTAGCTGACTGCTCTTATTACTTTGTTTGGAAGGGCCCAGCCACAACAGGTTGAGGGAGCAGCAAGTTCTGGGCTCCCTCAGAAGGTCCCTGTCGCATAGTTGAGCTCATTTCATCAGCAGCTGTGTCTCCCTGTCCATCACAGCATGAACTAAGTCCATCAGACGGAGCCCAGGTTCCTTGGCCAGGGAGCTGACCCTGGGTATCAACAGAACAAGCTGCAAGGCGTGAAACAGCCAGGCATGTTGGTGCTCACCTGTATTCCCAGGGACTCAGGAGGCTGAGGCAGGAGGAACACAAGTTCGAGGCTGGCCTCAGCAACTTAGCAAGACCCTGTTTCAAAATAAAAAAAGGGTTGGGGGTGTGGGTCAGTGGTTAATTGCCCCTGGGTTCAATCTCAAGTACAATAAGAAAATGTGGCAAGACACATCTTAATCTGTCAATGACATAGCTCAACACTATTTTCATTCAGGAGATTAAACTACTTCAAATACTGGAATTCCCCCTTTGAAGCTTTGTAATTGAGTATCACGAAACACTACTTTTCACTCATGGTGATAGTTGTGATTTTGATATAAATCTTCCTGGTGCCAGCAATAATAAAATAACACCTGTGTACCAGGTGTTACTAGGCAAGTTAATTGTGATTTAGTATATTATATTACTTGGTACATGTTGAATATTTACTGTTTCAAATGCCTGAGTAATACTCAAGGAAGCTCATTAGCTTGGTCTTATTGACCCAGTTCTCCTTTTATAGGTAAGCAAATTGAGGCTTAGGGGGATTAAGTGAACTGCCAGAGGTCACTCAGATGATAAAAGGTGGCCAGGTTCTCTGTTTCTTCTCCAAATCAGCCCTCACAGGGCTATTGAAAAGCAGCCAGGGGCATTTCCATTTCACAGAGCAGGAAACTGGCTTGGAGAGTAAAGACCTGGAAATGGCCACAGAGCCAGGCATGGAACTAGATCTGTCTACCCAAACCAGCACTCACTTCACTGCAGCTCACGGGTTGGCCTTGGACCCAGAGTGAGGGCTCACCTGGCTGGAGGTTGGACGCACAGACCTTGAGCTGGCTGGCCCCGCTCTTCCTGCGAGTCTCCAGCACTGGGGGGCAACGCCTGGCCTCTGGAGAGCTCCGGATCTGCATTTCGTTTCATCTTGGAATGACCCATCGCTTCTCTGAATGCAACCGTACTGAAGTGCACTGTTGCGCAGTGAGGTTCCTCTTACTGCATTCAGTAGGTGCTCCTTACTGCATTCAGTAGGTGCTCCTTGAGCACAGCTCTGAGTTAGGCACCCTGGCAACTGCAGCCCTGAGGGAGATACGGTCTGTCCTGGGACAAGGCAGGCTCCCTGCACCGCACAGGAGTCCAACAGTGTGCTCTGTGGGCCTGGGCAGAACAGGAAACAGAGGCAGGCCCTGAAGACTGGACATTCGTTTCCAGGTCTGCCTCCACCAAGCAGCAGAGACAACGGGAATCACGCTCTCCCATGCTGGAGCCTGGAAGTCTCAAATCCAGGTGTGGGCAGGTGTGGAGTCTTCTGAGTCCTCTCTTTGGCTCAGAGATAGCCACCTTCTCTCTCTGTCCCCATGTGGCCGTCCCTTGCAGTGTGTTCTTGTCTGTGTTGGAATCCCCTCTTGTAAGGACACTAGTTACACGAGATTAGGTACCACTCTGGACTCATTTTCGCTAAATTGCCTCTTTAAAGGTCCTATCTCCAGTGCAGCCCCATTCCATAGGACCAGGGATTAAGACATCAACATGTAAATTTTGGGGAGAAGCAATTCAGCCCATAGCCAACAGGTGACTATCCGAGAGGGAGTCTAGCAAGAGGACACACAGACCAGGTTTGGGAGGGAAACATGTGAACTGTGTTTGGAAATTACGTTATCCAACAAGATGGGGAAGGGAATACATTTAGGGGATTTAGGAGATTGTCTGGGCCAGGAGCCGTGGCTTACAGAACTGGACCCTGGAGGGATCTGAAATTCTCTAACAGTGGAGTCATTTGGTAAAGCTCTCCTTGGGACCTGTCAATCAAGCAGTCATGTACTGGGCCTGCTAGAAGGATTCAGAAGGGGTGGGGTGGGGGCCGAGCACACCATTCAGGGGCTTTTCCAGAAGTCGCCATGAAGGAGCTGGTGAAGGCAGGACAGCAGCACAGCTGAACCTGAGGGGCACTGCAGAGGTTGACTCACCGAGATGGAAGGAGTCCCAGTTGCCCAGAGGCTGCTTGGGTCAATGAACCACCCCTGAGAGAGGGAAGGCGGTGGGGCGCTTGTGCGGTTCTGTTTGGGAGTGAAGATGTTGACCTCAACTTGGCACTTATCAAATTTGATATTCAATACGTAAGAAAGTGATATGTTAGGAGTGGGAGCGGATGAAAGTTAGGTGAACGGTTTTACTAAGATTGGCGAGTTATGCACGAAGATATTACTGTGATTGTACTTTGGGGTGGGACTATGTTAATTCACATACCTCTGTTTCATGTTTTTGGTGTTAGTAAAAATGTTTGCCGTGAGCAACATCGTCAACCTAATTACATCAGTGTGAGCGCGCTCTCCGTGTTTCTTAAGGCCCACATAACATGGGTTCAAACTCGGGATTCCCTTGGCCATAGCGAGTGGAGTCCCTCCACAAGGTGTGGAAGAATTTAGATTTCTGTCATTAAATTAGCTTAGTTTGAGGGCCACCTACCTCTCACAGGAGTTGGCCCTATTGTGTACCTCACATATGCAGATTCTGAGGAGTGTTTGCCTTTGTTGAGGAAGAAAGGTTCACAAAACTGTCTCTTGAAAGCCCTTTACTAATGCCCGGATTTACTGAATATCAGGGGAGCTGGAGGGGCTTTACCTGGCAGGTGTACAGGGAACTTGACCTTGATTTAAGGACATGCCTCCTTTTAAAGAGTCCCATAGGGGCTGGAGCAGTGGCTCCATGGTTACACTTTCCTGGCATGTGCAATGTTTCGGGTTCAAACCCCAGCACCACACTACACAACTAAGTGTCAAAGCAACCAAAGCCACATGAGAAACTAATTGATTCATTCTCTCTCACTGTCCCTTTCTTTAAAAAAAAGAGTCCCCTAGCCCTTTTAGCCCTCCCCAAATTCTCACCACTTGTGACCACTTCTCTGGGGAATATTTTTCTTCCATTGCTGTTGCTGTTTCCCAAATTCCTTTTTTTTTTCTTTCTTTCAGAAAACTAATTTGTTCCTCCTCTTATTCTATACCTCTTCCAGATTTTTCCCTAGGTCTTCTTATCTTTTCCCCACTCAAGTGGCCCAACAAGGTCTTTTCTTAAGCTAAGACAATTTTAGCTTTAAAGAAGAATTTCAGTTCCAACCTTTAAAATGATTTTTCTTACCCTGGAAACATTTATTAAAATAATATTTAAAACATAAGCACACACTTAAAGCCATGGAAGAGGACAGGGGGCAAACAGACGGAGGCCCCAGGAATGCCTTAGCTGGGTGGAGGGGCAGAAGGATCAGGGGAACAGAACTGTGTTTAGGAAGGAGAGAGCCTAAGGAGAGAGTTCAGTCTCAAGGGAGGGAGATAAGGTCATGGGAGCTGCAGGATCCAGGTCAGTGGTGCTGGATTCCAGACCCAGGAACCCTGTTGTGATGGTCACTCTCCCTGGAGGATCCACTGTGCCTCTGAGCACAGGGGCACTCCAGTAGTTCCTGAGCCGGCAGTGCACGGTGTGACCACCAGAGGACCCCAGCTCTGGACTCTACGGCCGAGCATGTGCCCTCCTGCCCTGGGCTCACTTGACAGCCAGCTTGGCTTCGTGTGCCCCTCCTGGATGCCTATGCTGCCCGCCGCAGCCTCGGATGCCGGCTTCTCCTCTGCTGGTGATGGGGACTGCCACAGAACCTGGCTCCTGATTGCGTGGGTTGGGTGACCACTTTATCTCCTGAGGGCCAGCTCTGTCCATGCAATGGTAATGAACATGGTCACACATGTTGTCAGGGCGCCCTGGGTCCCTGTGAGGCTGGCATGAGAACGCCAAGCATAATGCTCTGTAACGGGCTATTGGCTCAGACTGCCTGGGTCCTGCACCGCTCCTGCCCCTTCACTGAGTATAGGTGACCTTGGGCAAGTTAAGGTGCCCCTCAGTTCCCCCGTCTGTGCGGCCAGGATGATGATGCCCACCTTTCAGGGCTATTGTGAGCTATAAATAATGGGTGTGTGTAAGGACCGTGGAACCAGCAGACGCCATCAGTGAGTTAGCTGGTGTTATTATTGCTGCTATCATACAAGTGGCACTTGGTTTCCTTATACGTGCCATTTTTTTGTCCCCCAAAGGACTCGAGGCTGTCAAAGGCTTGTGTAGCATGGAGATGAGACTTAACTTAGAGAGTGAGAAGTGTGCTTCCTCCCTTGTTCACGCTCTGCCTCCGTCCCAGAGCCACTTTCTGTTCTCACGTGGTTTGCTGCCAGTTTGGTTCTGCTCCTGCCAGGCCCCGCTTGGATTGGCCTGCAGCAGCTCCAGGCTCCCTGTCCTCCCCAGAGAGAATGTTACATTCTGTTCAGCTCCGTCTGGGGCAGAGCGGGGCTGGTGAGGAGGTGGAGAAAGGCAGCTCCGGGGTGGGGATCTGGCTGGGGAGCTGGGGAGCGGTCTCTTAAGGAAGCAGCCAGCGCAGAGGAGGGCATGGTTGATGGAGGGCGTGCCTGGAGGAGGCGGGAGCAGGTGGGTTCAGGAACGCAGGTCTTTGAGAACAAAGTTGGCCAGGTTTTAAAAACAGTCTCCATAAATCACATGAAATAAAGCTGTCTACCTTTGCAGCGTAGCACGACCAAAATATCTTCCTCTGCTTCCACCTACCTGAGTTAGTGAGGTCCCTTCTACGCAAAGCTGGGAAGCCTCTCCCTGCCTGGCCCTTCTCCTGTGCCATGCTGGCTGAAGGTCTTCCCTCCCCTCCCTGCTCCAGTGGCCTCTGGGTTCCAGCCTCATACCGCAGCCTCCAACTGGGCCAGCGCTGATGGACGAGCAAGATCTCGTGTGCTCATTCATGGGTGTTCCAGCACCAAATCTCTAGTCTAAAAGGAGGCAGCAAAGACCCAGGGAGCATGGGTGTCAAGCCCAAGGTCACACGGATGGAAAGTGGCAGGGGTGAAATTAGAACCCAGGATCCGGTTCTGGACGACAGGCCCAGAGCTCTTCCCTGCATTGTGTCTGAATGGGTCGACCCTCAGGGATGCACTCTGAGCTGGGCTTGGCTGGCTTTCCTTTCCCTTCACTCCACAAGCTGAGTCATCCACAGGCTTGGTAGGGGTCCAGGCATCTCTTCTGACTGTCAGACCCTCTTAACCATTACTTCCTGCCAACTGGACATTTCTACCTTGGTGACTCAGCATGCCTGGGAGGAAACAGACATTCCTCCACCTCCCTGCCCCCGCTCTGCTCTCTCAACTCCCCAGTCCCTGTTTCCAAGAAGGAATGATGGCTCAGATCAGAAACCCGGGCACCTCGCAGCCCCCCAACTCCTGTGCTTCCGGGAGAGCCTTGAGTCCTGTCTGCTCACTTCCTAAACATCTCTGAGTCCAGGTCCACCCAGCTTCTCACCTGGCTGCTCTCCAGTCCTGCCTCGTCTTACCCCATCGTCCAAAGTAAAGCCATCACTTTGAAGGCTGAGGTGGCCACCTCCCTCCCTTGCTAGTCCACCAGCAGCTTGCCTGCAGTAGCTCAGGTCTGGATTCTTCGGGTCCACAGACTTGCATGGTTTCTTTCCTCGCACTTCAAAGCCAAGTGGGATAGCGGGCGTCCTCGAACACGCCAGTGGCTCTCTGCTTGGCTCTTTCCCTGAGTGAATTCTCCCGTCCCCTTGGTGAACTTCCGTTGATCCCTTGGGCACTGCAGCATATTATCCACTTGGATAAGTCTTTTCTACTCCCCTAGATAGGTTGATGTTCAGGGCAGCGTCTGGTCCATTTTATACCGTATTTCTCTTTTTTCTTACCATAAAAAGTCATCATTGAAAAATTTTGGAAAATGTAAAAAAAATTACCTACAAACTCACTCACCTAGGAATTATTTCATCTTAGCACTTACGTGGATTTGCTTTTAGTTATATTCGTTATAAATATTTACGTGTTTAGAAATCACCACCATACTGTGTAAATTATTCTACAAGCTTTGTTAAGAACACTTTTCATAAAGAAGGAATAAAAGAAAATAAGGAATTTAAAAAATACTTTTCGTGTTATTAAATACTCTTCAAAGAATTGATTTTTACCTAAAAGATTTATTCTTCTGATTTCAAATTGCAAATAAAAATCCGAATGGTACAGCTCTTTATTCAAGGAAGTTCTTTCACAACACCATCATCATTTTCAGTACTTGGCGGCACACTTCTTCAGCCTTTTCTTATGCTTCAGTGAATTTACATGTGCATTTAAAATTTTAATTCACGGGCTGTAATGTGCTTTACACTGTTCTGGAACTTTAAAGATTTTTTAACAGTGGATTTTTGAAGATGTGAAAACAAGCTTCAGTGGTATCTCAGTTACAAGTACTGTTTTTCATGTTTCCCTTCTCCTCAACCCTGAGGTCTGGGAAGGTGAGTCAACTTCCTGCAGGTGGACGCACTATTTTCAGAGCAGGGGGGGGGACTGTCAGCCAGGCACTGACCACGTCTCTGCACAGTCCTCTTGCCTGCTGGGGAGGGGTCCTGCTGTGGTCTGGCTGCCGTGTTCTCCAGCGCTCCTGGTGCTGGCCGCTGGCTCCCGGTGTGGTGGTGTTGGGAGGTGGCGGAGCCTTTAAGAGGTGGGACCTAGTGGGAGGTGTTTAGGTTACTGGGAGATGTCCCTGGAAGGGACGAGCTGAATTCTCCTGGAACCTCAGTCTTTTTGCCTCCCTGTCTTGCAACTGAGCTCCCAAAGTTGTGACTTTGTCCCCTACAAGGTCCTCACCTGAGCGGAGCAGAGGCTGGAGCCCTGCCTTTGGGTCTCCACAACTGTGAGTCAAATCCCTTTTCTTTATGAAGTTACTCAGCCTCAGGTATTCAATTATAGTAATAAAAACTTCTTTCTTCTTTTTTTTTTTTTTTTTTTTTTTTTTTTTTTTTTTTTTTTGAGAGAGGGTCAGTAAGAGAATGAATTTTATTTAGTTTTTCCTGCGGCTTTCATTGCTCGACACTTCATTGTGTATGGGATGCTGGGGTTCAAATCCGTGGCCCCACACATGCCAGGCAAGCACCATAGTTGCTGAACAACTGCTCCAGCCCCAGCTGGTGTGCTTTGTCCAGGTTGAAAGGTCAACTTGTCTTGTGATACATTCTTGGCCTGAGTTTCTGTCTGTGAACTGTGACTTGTAATCGTGCCTTCAGGTTAAGAGTGGACTCGTTGGACTTCATGTGAGCGATCTGAACACCTGTGTGGTCCAATGCACCTGTTCCACGGTGAGAGCTGCCACCTAGTCCAGGCAGCCATCTTGCACAGCACCTCCTTTATCCCAAGGAGGGCGCGTGAGTCAGCAGCTGTCCATTGGCACTGCTAGAAGCAGTAGCAGATGGCAGGTCAGGAGCTCCACGTTCCCCCATGGAGGACAGAATGCCGGTGTTATGGCGAGAATGTGCCAGGCCATGTCACCTCGCCGATGCTGGGGTGGGTGGTGCTGAGTCAGGAAGTGCCTCTCTCCTTCTAATCCTTTGTGTCTCCGAGTCCCTTTCTACCTCTTCAATCCCTAGAGTACCCATGCCAAGGTCGATGGATGTGTGAAATCCAGGGCAGGGAAGCTCACCGTTTCCAGTCCTTGCTGGTTAGTTTAAACTTCACAGTGACACACGCTTGTATTTTTCAAGGGCAGGACAGGCAACATCTGCTTTCAAGGTGCACAGGTAAAACAGATTTCTCTGTGTCCTGAGCAGAGAGGTACTAAGGGCTCTGTGTTGGGATAGGGGTTACAGGGAGGAACTGTTGTATTTTTACAAAATAAATCACCAATCACTTCTCTTCTGGATTCTGATAATAGCATTGAACTGAAGGAATGTTTTGGACAGTATTTAACCAAATATTAAGCCAAAAGCAGTTATTAAGGCAACAACTTTAAAACATTTATTTCAGGAAAATATATATATAAATGTGTTAATATTTAATGTTTTATTCAGAATTTTAATGTTCAGCCACAGTTAGATCTAAGACCTGTTGACTCAGGTGTGTGGGTTCCCTCTCCAGCCTCCCCGAAGTCCAGTCAAGCGCAGTGCAGTGACGGGCCACGTGCCAGGGCGGTCCCTTAAGCTGCCACCACCTGACGCCACAGCCATCTGAGCTCGTGAGGGTGCACACTGTTATGTTGTGGGTGATGAGTCACCTACAAGTGCGTTTTCTGGGACACGTCCTGCTGTTAGGCTGCCCGAAAGTTCCTTCCTTTCCATCCCTCCCCCCAGCACCAGGGCCAAGCCTTTACAGAGCTGCAAGTCACTTGGAGTGGTCACCCTGTCCCTCGCTAGGACCAGCACGTTGTGATTTTGTCATCCTGTGTTTAACATAAACGTAGCTCCAAATATAATTTCATACTTCATTTCTAGACATTGATGTGCCTCAGATAATTCAGAAACATGGGAAATTGCAAAAAGTAGGAAAGAGAATTAGTTTGGGCCATTTCTTTTTCATTTCCTTTTCCTCTTTTCTTTCTCTCTCTCTCCCTCTCTCCTTTCTTTCTCTTTCTCCCTCTCTCTTTCTTTCTCTCCCTCTCTTTCTCTTCTTTTTCTTTCTCTTTCTTTCTCTCCCTCTTTTTCTTTCTCTTTCTCCCTCTTTCTCTCTTCCTTTTTCTTTCTCTTTCTCTCTTCTTTTTCTATTTCTTTCTCTCTCTCGCTTGCTTGCTTTCTCTTTCTTTCCTTGCCTTCCCTTCCCTTTCCTTCCTTCCTTTCTTGAGATGGGATCTCACTATGCTGCCCAGGCTGACCTTGAACTCCTTGACTGAAGCAACCCTCCTGCTTCCGCTTCCCAAGTAGCTGGGGACTACGGGCAATGCCACTGTACCTGGTTAGGCCATTTCTAAATACAGCCCGTCCCTTACGATGTACAAACATGAATTAAAGAAAGTAGCTGGTATTTGTGTGTCAGCTTCTCATGAGGCTGAGGGCAGATACTAAACTTTCCTCAGCCAATTCCTCGTCTGAAAAACGGGGATGGTGACACTGGCCCTGCTGATGCTGTAGGGCTGTTTTGCGAGCCGGCCAGGTGATGCTTAGGGAACAGGAAAGCACTCTCAAGGTGCCTTTTGCTCCTAAGCACACATGGAGTTCAGGTAACACAGAAGCAGACCTGTCTTCAGCAAGGGGCAGAGGGCACGGCTTGCTGATTTCTGCCCTTGCGGGAGTGTGAAGAAAAGATGAACTCTGCTGTAGAAATAAACACCAGCTGCTTAGATAACAGGGACGCCTTGAGCGTCAGATCAAGGACAGGCCTCAGGTGACAGCTGGTCCAGCGAGGGCTTGCCTTGCCCACGCAGCAGCCCTCATGATTCCGTGGCTTTCAAATGTCAGTGCCTTGGCTTTTGTGATCTGTCACCGGGGACTCTAGTCTCCAATCTGGCAAACAAAGTGACTCCCATTCCAGGGCCATCTCGTGTTCACAACGGTGACCCTGCTTCCGTGTCAGGACTTGTTCCCTGAAGGTGATGTCACAGGAGTGCTCTCCTGCATGGACCTTCAAGGCGTCTCTGACGTTTTGCTCTGCAGGTTGGCTGTTCCTGTCAGCTCCCTGTTTCTGTGAATCCAGTTTAGAAACACATATGCAGTTGCTATAAAGTGGGGTGAGGTCTTACAGGGGCTCTGTCAGAGGTTGGCAAAATGTGCACGGATTCTGACCGCTGCTGTGAGTCCAGGGATCTGAGTTTTGTTGGTGCATTATAATCGTACGTAGCAGGGAGGATATTCATTGTGGCATACTCATGCGTGCTTGGAAAACACTTGACCCTCAGGCTTTGTTCCCAGATGGAACCTGAATGAGGAGCCACCTGCTGACGGCTGCACTCACTGTCGCTGCATTTTTACTTTTTCCAGTTTCGTGGGCTTCACCAGACTCTTTTTTTAATGCTCTCTCCATTACAGCAGGGGCCAAAGGTGCTGTCCCAGGCTGTCTGACAAGATGGAGACCTCTCACCCCCCAGCTGTCTTTCTGTACAGCTGCAAACGCAGGTAGCTTTGAGTGCGAGCTTCGTTCTTTTGTAACGCCCCTCTCTGCCCCACATCCCTGTCCCCAGGTGACCACTGGGCTGCTTCCTGCTATCACGATTGGCTTGCGCTTCCTAAACTTTACTTATAAACAGAATCACACAGTGAGTACTTTCTCTTCTTGTTCTGGCTTCTTTGACTCAGCTTAATAACTTTGGGATTCATCCACATTCTGCGTGTGGTGTGAGTTTATTCATTTTGTGCGGAGTTGAACTCCGTCACAAGGACCTACTCAATCTGCCCATGTATTTACCTTTCTGTGGGGATGGCGAGTTTCAAGTTGCCTTTACCATTCTGTACAAGTCTCTGAGCTTCCTGTTATTAATTTCTAACTTAATTCCAGTGGTTTCAGAACATATTTTATATGATTTGATTTTTTCTGATAAAGTTTACTGAGACTTTATAGCCCAGAATATGATCTATTCTTTTTCCTTGAGCACCTGAAAAGAATGTGTTTTCTGCTGTTATTGGTAGAACTGTGTATCAGTGTCAAGGATGATGAGTTGATCATGCTGTTCAACTCCTTTCTGTTATTACTGATCTTCTGTTTCTTTGTTTTAACAATTATTAAAGGAGAGATGTTAAATAGTCCAAGTATGATTGTGGATTTGTCTTTTTTCCCTGAAATTCTGTTGGGTTTGTTTCATGCAGTTTGAAATTGTTAATATATACATATTTTGGTTTGTCATGCCATGGAATGAATTGGTCTTTTCATCAGCGTGAAAGGAGCTCCTACAGCCCTGGTAATGTAGAATGTAGTCACCGTCTCTGATGATTGTCATTCCTTGGTGTAGATTTGGGTCTGCATTTATTATTGTTTTTCTGTTGAGATACTTCCTTTAACATTCAGATGGTGTAGATCTGAGGTTAGGAATTATCTCAGCTCCTTGGCATTTGGAGACAGTTTTATTTTTACCTTGGTTTTGGAGGGGATTTGCCTCTCCTGGAGTTGTAGGCAGAAGTCTTCCTTGGCTGTGTGCCCACTGTCTTCCGGCTTCCATTGCCTCCAAAAAGAAGTCTGTTGTCATTCTATGTTGGTCCCTTCGCATGTGAGTTTCCCCTCATCCTGTGGTTGCTCTTCAACATTTTCTCTTTATCACTCTTTTTAAGCACTTTGATTATGATGTGCCCTGGCGTAACTTTCTTCAAGTTTCTAGGGTCTGCAATTCATTGACCTTCTTGGATCTGTGCATTTATAGTGTTTATTAAATTGTAAAATTTCTAGTCACTCTGTTATTCCTCCAAGTATTTATCTTTCTACCTCCCTCACTTTTTTAGGGATTTTTTACATGTATATTAGGCTATATAGTTTTACTATTAAACTCTAGCAAAGTTGAGGAGAAAGAACAGAAAATTCTATATCTCTCCTCTCCTACTACACAAGTCACAAAACACCAGTACATTTGTTACAGTAAATGAACTTACCCTGATTCATGATTATTTCCACCTTAGTTTGCATCAGGGTTCACTGTTCATGTTCATTCAAAATCCCTTTATTGGTTTTGAAAAATGTATCCTGACATAATACCACCATTTTAGTATCATACACAATAGTTTCACTGACCTAAAGATCCACCTCTTCATTATTCCATATCTTCTTATCCTTAGCAACTACTAATCTTTTTTACTTTGTCCATAGTTTTGCTTTTTCAAGAATGTCATGTAGTTGGAGCCATACAACATGTAGCCTTTTAAGGTCTGGTTCTTTCACTTGGTAATATGCATTTAGGTTTCTTACATGTGTTTTCATGCCTTGATAGCTTATTTATTAATTTCTTTAAAAGTGTGTATGGGGGGGAGACAGAGAGGGAAAGGGGTGCGGAGAGAGAACTTTATTTTTTCATCTGGACTTTGTTTCTCTGACACTTAGTTGTTTATGTGGTGCTGAGGTTTGAACCAGGGTCTTTGCACATGCCAGGTAAGCACTTCAATCACTGAGTCACCACTCCAGCCCCTGGCTCATTTATTTTTAATACTGAATTTTATCTCATTGTCTGGATTTACAACAGTTTATTTATCCATTCACCCACCAATGGGCATCTTGGTTGTTTCCATGTTCTGTCAGTTATCATTAAAGCTGCTATAAGCATCCATATACAGGTTGTCTTGTGGACATATTTTCAATTCACTTGAAAAAACATCAAGCAAGTGTTATCGTTGGATCATATGAGCATTTAGTTTTGTGTGTAATTGCCAAACTGTCTTCAAAGGTGGCTGTACCATTTTGTATTCACCCTTGCAATGAATGAGAGCTCCTGTTGCTTCGCATTCCGGCCAGCTTTTGGCATGGTCACTGTTGTGGATTTTTGCCATTCTAATAGATGCGCAGAGGTATCTTGTTATAGTTTGAAATTCTCTAGTGATATATGATGTTTAACATCTTTTAATATGCTTAATTTCCATCTACATCTCTTCATAGCTGAGATATCTGTTGAGACCTTTTACCGTTTCTAAACTCAGGTTGTCTTATTGTTGAGTTTGAGAATTCTTTGTTCATTTTAGATAACAGTTCTTTATCAGATGTATCTTTTGAAAAATTGTTCTCACAGTTTGCAACATGTATTCTTTTTCTTGATATTGCTTTTTGCAGAATTGACATTTTTATTTTATTTTTTTAAAAAGGACAGTGAGAGAGAGACAGAATCAATTTTTATTGAGTTTTTCACATGGCTGTTGTTGCTCTGACACTTAGTTGTGTACGTGGGTTGCTGGGGTTTGAAACCATGTACTCGCACATGCTGGGCAAGTGCCATAACCACTGAGCCACCACTCCAGCCCCAGAATTGACATTTTTAATTTTAACAAATTCTGGCTTATCAATTGCTTCTTTAATGGATCATGCCTTTGGTGTTGAATCTGAAACAATCTCATTGAGGTCATCTTGATTTTCTCTTATATTATTTTATAGATATTGCTATCATTTTGCATTTACATTGAGGTCTGTGGTCCATTTTGGGTTAATTTTTGTGAAGAGCTTATGACCTGTTTTCTGGATTCTTTGCTTTTATTTTTACTTTTTTGCAGGTGGATGTTCAGTTCTAGTACCATTTGTTGGAATCTACACTGTCTTGCCTTTGTTTCAAGATCAGTTGGCTATAGCTAGTGGTCCGTTCCTGGCTCTGGATTCTGTTCCACTGATTATTTAGCAGTTCTTTCACAAATATTACACTGTCTTGATTACTATAGTTTTATAGTAAGTTCTGAAATCGGGTAGTGTCAATCATCCAACTTTGTTCTTGTAATATTGTGTTGGCTGGTCTACGTTTTTTGTCTATCCATGTGAACTGTAGAATCAGTTTGTTGATATCCACAGAATAATTTGCTGGATTTTTAAATTGGGATTTCATTATTGGATCTATAGATAAAATTGATCTCATTGATTTTTCTCTACCAATTTGATTATTTCAATTTCATTGGGGATTTTTTTCCTCTTATTTTTAATTATAATTTCTTTTCTTCTGCTTCCTTTGGATTGAATTTGCTGTTTCCCCCTGATAATTTCCTAACATGGAAGCTTATGCCTTTTCTATTACATGGATTTAAAGCTGTAAATTTTCCTCTTAGCATTGCTTTCACTGTATTCAACAAATTTTGATTAGTTGTATTTTGTTCTAATAAGTTCAAGCTATTTTTAAATTTCTCTTGAGATTTGATGTTTTACTCATGTGTTATTCAAAGTGTCTTTTTCTGGTACTGGGGATTGAACCTAGGGCCCCATGCATGCTAGACAAGTGCTGTACCATTGAGCTCCACCCCCACAGTGCTACAGTGTACTTTTAAATCTTCAAGTATTTGAGGATTTCCCGTATTTTTATTATCATTTCTAATTTAATTCCATTGTGGTCTGAAAGCAGACATTATGTAATTTCTATTTTTTAACTCATTAATTTATATTTTATAGTCCAAAATATGGTCTATATTGGAAAATGTTGTGAGCTTGAGAATGTGTGATGGATAAAGTGGTCCACAGATGTCAGTTATACCAGTTGATCGATGGTGCTATTGAGTTCAAGTTTGCCGTTACTGATTTTCTGCCTCCTGGATCTATCCATTTTTAATAGAGAGCATTAAATTTTCCAAATATGTAGTAGATCTGTCTATTTCTCCTTACATTTTTATCAGTTTTTTCCTCCTGTATTTTGACACCTGCTTTTTGGTGCAGACCCATTCAGGGCTCTAATAACTTCCTGGAGAATTGACACATTTGTCATATGTGATGCCCAAGCCCCTCTTTATCCCTGACAAGCTGCTTTGATGTCTACTGTGTCTGAAGTTGGCATGATTTCTCCTGTTTTCTTCTCATACGTGTTATCGTGGTATATTTTTCTTCATTCTTTTACTGTTAATCCATTTTTGCCTCTATATTGAAAATGATTTCATGTGGACAAGGTATAGTCGGGTGTCTTTCTCTCTTTGATACACTCCAGCAATCTGTGTCTAGACCATCAGTGTTTGAAGTGAGCATTGATATAGTTGGATTCATATCTGACATATTTGTTACTCTTCTCTGTTCCTTAGCTTTGTTCTTCCCTCCTATTTTTGTCTTCCACTCCCTTTTTTTCCTTATTTTTTTTAAAGAGATAGGGAGGGGGAGAGAAAGAGAAAGAAACAATTTTGTTTTTTCATCTGCTTTTTGTTGTCCACCACTTATTTGTGTATGGGGCACTGCAGTTCAAACCCAGGTCCTCATGCATGCCAGGCAAGTGCTGTAACTGCTAAGCCACCACTCCAGCCCCTCCTGTTTTGATTTTAATTGAGCATTTTATATAATTTTGTTTTCTTTCCTTTCATAGCTTACAACTAAACTTATTTTTTACTTTTGTATGATACTATAATGCCACACAGGTAGTACTAGTACCTTCCAATAAAAAAATATTTATAATTCCTCTTTCCTGACTTTTGTATTACCACTATCACTCATTTCACTTGTACATAAGTGGATTTGCAGTTGAAAATGTTGATACTATTACTATTAACAAACTTATCTACTAGATAATAAAGGATATTAAAAATGAATTTTTAAATTCTTCCTTCACTTGTTCACTCATTTTCCAATGCACTTTCTTCACGTAGATCAAAGTATTAGAGTATGTAAGATTTATGTCTTTTCTGTCATAATTGATGATGGTGATACAGGATAGACTGTCTCCATTTCTAGCTTCCCCTTCAAGAATCTAGCAACTCCCTTCCCTGGGTATGCCCACTTCTTTCCAGAGACCCCTTCCGTACCCATTCATCTCCTTCTGATGGCCTTTGCTGACACACTCCACCTATTTCCAGTGACCCTTACCTACACATGTTTACCTCTTTACAGGGACCCTCACTCTCACCCAGTCACCTTCCCCTTCCTCTGTGTACCCATCTCCACCTTCCTTTAGCCAACCACATAGATTGTGCTTTGAGTTCCTCCAATCAGAGCAAAGGGCAGCAGCATTTCAGGTTGCAGTTCAAACCTCTGATTTCCTTTCTCGGGGCACATTTTCCTTTTGCCCTTCAGCCTTGCTCGCCCACACCCGACCATGTGCTTGATTTCATTTATAACATGCCAGGCAAACGCTGTCACCACAGAGTGGCCACTCCTGGATGTAATTTTTAACTTCATTCCTCTATCAGTGAATTTTTCCCCACCTGGCTTCTTTCAGTATTTATTCTTTCATCTTTATTTTCCTCAGTTTGAATATATGTGTAGGTGTAGTTTTATCTTTACAATCATTTTGCTATGTGCTCTCTGCGCTTCCTGCATCTTCCTGGTTTGATGTCTGACATGAATTTGGGGTAAATTCCCAGCCACTGCTGTTTCAAATAATTTTTCTGTTCTTGTTTTTAAGATCTTACTTGTATTCCCATTATGTTTGTTACATCATTCGCCATTCCACAGTTCTTAGCTATTCTTTTATTTTTTTCCAGTAATTTTTTATTTTTTACTTTTTCAGCTTTAGCAATCCTCAAACTCAAGGATCCTCTCCTTCGCTACGTGCATTCTACGAATGAGCCCATCAGAGACATCTTCGTTTCTGTTACAGTGTCTTTGATCTCTGGCATTTCTTTTTGCTTTTTTTAAGAATTTTCATCTCTCTACTTACTTAACCCATCTGCTAAATTTGCTTACTCTGTTAGTGCCTTTATCATTTTAATCTTAATGTAATCATAGTAATAACATTAAACATTTTAAGTTCTTGGCATGATTATCTAACATTCCTGCCATTTCTGACTAGCTCTGGCTCTAACTGTTGTTTTGACTTTTAGCATGTCTCGTAATTTTTCGTTCAAAGTTGGACATGCCGTGCTGGGTAAAACCCTGCTGTAAATAGGCCTTCAGTGCTGTGGGCAAGGGGAAGCGTTCCTTGGTCTCAGGCTTAGTTCTCAGTCTTGGTGTCTCCCGTGCCCCTGAGCCGTGCACTTCACAAGTGCTTCTCAGTTCTGCCCTCCTGGGCTTGGTGGCTGGCCAGTGGGAGCTGAAGTTGGGTTTTCCTTCCTCGGTCAGTTGTCTGTGACAAAGGAAGTTCTGCTGGGAGCTATTCATGGCCACACCTCATCGCTTCATCTGTGGCTGCTGTCCTGGCAAGGGCAGAGCTGAGCAGCGGAGACAGAGCTGGAGAATACTGAAGTTGATGGCACTTCGTAGGAGAAGCCTGTGGGCCCTGCTGGAGTCGCTCAGGCAGCACAGGGTGCTCTCCATCTCCGGATGGTCCCCAGGACCCCTTCTGGAATGGGAGTGCAGCTCTCCAGTGAAACAGCACTGGGCTTTTACTCAGCTCCCAGCGCCGAGGATGTGCAGCTGAAGCACCTCCCACGACTGTCGATGGAATGTGTCATGATGTCGCCTGAAATCCACCCGCGAGGCTGAAACAGTCCCGAGCGCTGGCAGAACGCTCGGGCGTGAGGCCTGCCTGCCACACTCTCCTCATGTGTTCGGGGAAGGTGGCTAGACGCAGGCTCCAAGACGCAGGCTCCAAGCAGTGGCTTCAAGAGTGGCTTCAGTTCTGCAGTGCTCAAAGGCTGTTTGTTGCAGCTGCGGCTGCATTTTTAAATTCCGTAATTTAGTTTTATCAGAAAGTCTTTTTTTCCAATCCAGACTCTCTTTTTTTCAAATCTTACTGAAATGGTGAATTAACGGTTTCCTAACTTGTGTTCTGTAAGTCTCTCAGGAAGGCACCTGCGCTGACTGCAGATCTCCTCTATCTTCCCGTGAACCCTCGGGTTTCGGTGACCGGCTTCCGCCTGGGCTTTTGTATGTGGGGTGGGAGGCTGGTGTGAGCCTCTTTTTCCTCACTGCAGGACTGTGGGTAGGTACAGACTGCTTATTTGGGTCTTTCTCCAGTATTTCATTTGGGAGCCAAGGGTGAAGGGAAGAGTTCAGTGCGGAATCGAGGAGTCGGTGGGAGCAGCAGAGAGCCCCTTAGTTAAGCTTCCCCTGTCCAATGCTTACTTCCCGTGGTGGTCGCATCATAAGCTGACTGAGCACAGCCCACCCACCAGACCTTGCGTGACTGTGTTGTTAGTGTGATTTACTCTGCAGCCAACAGCTGTCCTGACTATAGGTTGGCTCAGGGTCCCACTCGCTAAGTCCCCGATGGGTAATCCCTTTTTAGGCCAAGACTGAGGGGATTTTGCTTCACAAAATCCTAAGGACATTCTCAGAGCTCCTGGCATGTAGAAGACACATCTACACTTCTCTCCGCTGGAACTGATATACGTTCTCTACCCTTATCCATCTGGGCAGAAATAAAGGAGAATCTAATTTGGTCAGCTAGGTTGGTTTCTTTGAAACAGATGTAAATTGATTTTCTTAAGCTTTAAGATCATGGCAGTAAGACAAAACAAAAAAATATCAGCAAAGTAGCTAATATGTATAACACCAAAATTATCTCTTACATGGATAGGCAATTGATAATTATGTATTTAAGCGATTTTTGCAAATTATTTGAAAAGATAATCCAAATACTTATATAATTTAATTCTGGAAAATTCACAGTCTAAGCATTTGTATCGCTTACAGGGGCAAAATATAGAAGAATCAAAAGACAGGTGTGGGCGATGTGGGGATAATTCTGGTTTAAGAACAAATGCATATTATATTGCTACTTCATTGGCAGTTATGATTGTACAATAACTCAACTCCTTATTTAAAAAAATTTAAAAAACAAAAAAAGAAGAGATTAGAACATAGACACACAAGGAGATAAAGGGAGGGGACAAAGAGGGAAGATGGCCATCTGCAAGCCAGGGACAGGGCCGCACCAGGGACCCCCTCTGCTCACAACTTGATCCCAAATTTCTCGTCCTCCAGAACTAGAAGAGAATAAATTTCTGTTGCTTATGACACCCTGAAAAAAATAAAAAGATAATCATAAAAAGAAACTTCTTACTCTCCTCTTTGACAGCTCTAGGACAGACCAGGGATTCCTAAAAGGAGTATTTTCAAGGAGAAGACAAAATTCCAAGGCTTATCGTGGGAGCACAGTTTTTGTAGACTGAGCTATGTTGATTATATCTGCATCCATTGCTTGCATACTCTGATAACTTAAAATATTCAAAACTTACCTTGATATGAATTTTTGGTTATTTAAATCTACACCAAAATATTTTGTGGATTGAATTTCACCTGTAATTATTGCACTACTTCATTTTCTTTGTAGAATTCTTTGTAAAATAAGCCAATGGAGGCTTTGAATGCAATAGAATTTGATGACATAATAAATATAAAAGTGAATTTGCATGAAAAGCGTAAAGGTGGGCATCAGAAACAGCTCCAGTAGGAAGGCACATGCTTGTTGGTCCTGGGTAAATGCAGAAGCTTCCTCATCTTGCATCCCTACCATACTTGGCTGTCCTGTCCAGCTGATCATCCCACTGAGCCCAGCACCTCACTTCCTCCCCCAGCTGTGACTCCTTCCTGTGCATGGAGACCCCACCTCTTGCTTCTGAGTCTGGAGGCCTCTGATGGGATCCACAGAGTTTAGCCCCAGGCTCCCCCAAGCCCCATACCCTATGTACTCTTCCCTCAGTACCTATCTGACTAGGAGCTTCCATGCCTTTAATAGTAAGATGTGGGATCTTCCTTCGCCACTGTGGGAAGTGGTTCTATCTTTGCCATCTGCCCCAGGCTCAGTGAGGTGGCTAAACTGCCATGCTCTTTGACACCTCTGTGGGTTCTATTTTATTTGCTACAGTCACCTTCACCTCTTTACTATAATGTCATTCCTCCTTCAAGAATCAGGAAAAACATCACCCTTGGGAGAGTTCATTGAACCCACCTTTTTGGCTTCTAGAGAGCTGACACACAGCTTTGTTCTGCAATCCCCCTTGCTTTGATGGACAGTTCTCAGACTGCCCCTTGGCGATCTGCCCCGCCTCTGTTGGCAGGCTGCTGGGACTGGATTGGCTCAACGGGAGGATGGGCTCTGCTTGATCTCAGTGGATCTGAGCATCCTCTTCTCCTAGCTCCAGCAACTGAACCCACCCCTGCTCTATGCTGGTGATGCAGAGATCACTTGCCTTCTGGATCTAGGTGGTGTGATGGCGTGAAGCTGGCGTTCCCATCCCCTCACCAAAAATAAAACCTCCCTGGGGACCCCAACAAGCACTGTGAGGAAGAGCTGAGAAGAGCAGTCTGGAAACATCAGCCTCAGCCCTAAATGAGGCCGAGGCTGGGCTCTTTCCATCTCCTGGACCATCTTTGTGAGTCAAAAACAGACAA
>PVKS010025767.1:0-29442 GCA_004027875.1 Aplodontia rufa | reverse complement strand
ACTATCGCTAGACTATGGAAACAACCCAGATGTCCCTCACTGGATGAATGGATCCAAAAACTGTGGTACATTTATACCATGGAATTTTACACAGCAATTAGAAACAATGATATTGCAGCCTTTGAAGGTAAATGGATGGTTATGGAAGAAATTATGCTTAGTAATATCAGCTTAACCCAGAGAACCAAGGGTCGATTGTCTCCACTCATCTGTGGAGGTGGGGACTAGACCCTGGACAGTGAGAAAGGTGGTCTATTATCATGTATTAAATCCAGATAAGGTGTAATGTTATACAGCCTAATACTTTTTTTAGAGATATAGTGGGTAAGGGAAGGAAGGGATACGGGTGGGTAATTGTGGGGGCACTCCTGGGGATAAATCTAGTATCCAGAAACTATACACATTTTATACTATTTTGTTAAAAAACTTGTATGGTTGTTCAAAAATTAAAAAAAAAAGTGAAGATTTAATATGTATATGAAACAAAGAAAACCAGTTTAACTTTTTATAATGTATGAGCATCAAAGATTATTGAAGCATTAGTCTGCAACATTTCCCTCTTGAAACATTTAATTCCAAGGACAACTGTAGGTGATAAAGACACTCTTAGCTGAGACCAGTTGGAAAATATTTTAAAAATTTATCTTATGTTTCTATAAAAACTCTATTATTTATAACCTCTTGTCATGAAATATGACTTTTTCCACTAATTTTGATAAATAAAACTGAAAAATGCTCTTTTGTAAAATTTTTATGGGTGCATAATAGTTATATAGAATAATGGGTTTCATTGTGGCATAACCATATGTGCACATATCATAATTTGAACAATTTCAATTCCTAGCACCTCCACTTGCCTTCCCCTCCTCCCTCTGCTTGCCCCACTGCCTCTACCCAAATTGTCTTCCTTCTGTATGCATGGAATTCCTTTCTTCTCTCTAGCTTTCACATATAAGGGAAAGTATTAGACCCTGACTAGTCTTGTCTCACTTACATTGCCCAATATGATTTTCTCCAGTTTCATTCATTTTCCTGCAAATGACATAATTTCTTTATGGCTTAATAAAGTTTCATTGTGTATACATACTACATTTTCTTTATTCATTCATCTGTTGATGGACATGTAGGTTGTTTCCACGACTTGATTATTGTGAATTTCTATAAACATGGGTATGTGTGTATCACTGTAGTATGTTGATCTTCTTAATTCCTTTGGATAAATACAGAAGAGGGGTACAATTGCATCATGTAGTAGTCTTATTCCTAGTCTTTTTTTTTTTTTTGAAAGAGAGACAGAGATAGATAAAGTGAGAGAAAATGAAATAATTGATTTTTATTTATTTTTTCACCTGGCATTTGTTTCCCTGATACTTAGTTGGGTATGTGGTATTGTGGTTTAACCTGGGTCCTTACGCATGCCAGGCAAGTACTCCAGTTGCTGAACAACCACTCCAGATCTTCATGCCTAGTCTTTTGAGAAAACTCCATAATGATTTCCAAATGACTATACTAATTTGCGTTTCCATCAACAGCGTTCAGGAGTCCCCCCACCATATTTGTTAATATTTATCTTAATTTGTATTTTTACGATAGTCGTTCTAACTGCAGTGAGATGAATCTCACTGTAGTTTTGATTCTCATTTCCCTGATGGCTAGACATACTGAACAGGTGTTTTAGTTAGCTTTTTCACTGCTATGACCCAAGGACCTGAAAACAACAATTCTAGGGAGCTAGGGTTTATTTTGAGGGTTCATGGTTTTGGAGGTCTTATTCCACAGGAGGCCGGCTCTGTTCCTTAGGGCTGGAGGTGAGGCTGTACAGCATGGTGGCAGGTAAGGCTCCAATAGGCAGAGCAGAGAGAGAAACTACACGCCAGATACAGAATACCCCAAAGGCACACCCACAAAAACTCACCTCCTCCAGCCACACCCTACTGCCTACAGTTGCTAGTTAATCCCTATCAGGGTTAGGCTTTCATGACCCAATCATTTGACCTCAGCCTTCCCAAATTGTCACACATGAGCTTTTGGGGGGCACCTCATATTCAAATAATAAGAACAGGTTTTCACACAACCTTTGGCCTTTTGTAATTCTTTTAAGAAGTGTCTGTTTATCTGTTTATCTCATTTGTCCATTGAGTGAATAGAGTGTTTATTTTGTTTTGTTTTTTTGGTGTTGAAACCTTTGAATTCTTTATATATTTTAGTTATTAATTCTCTACTGAAAGAGTAGCTGGCAGAGATTTTCTCCCATTTTGTATATTCTCTCTTCATGCAATTATTTCCTTTACTGTGCAGAAGATTTTTAGTTTGATGTCACCCCATTTATTGATTCATGTATTTGTTCCTAAGCTATAAGGGTCCTATTGAAAACGTCACTTCATATGCCAATATAAAGACACTGTTTTTAAAATTAAATTTTCAGTTATTTTGATAGTATGAAAAAATACTGCCAGATATGTATTTAATGTAATTATCAAATTGAGGTTAGTTTACCAAAGTCAATAAATTATATTCTCCACTTCATGTGGATAGTTGAAATAATAAAATGATATAGATGAGAATAATTTTGGAGCTCATCTCAACTGAACACATTCAGTAGCAAATGAAAGAACTGAGCCCCACTGGGACTGTGAAGCTTGTCCAAGGTCTCTTACCTGGCTAATGGGCAAAGCAAGGGCTTTTTCCAAGACCCTGGTATTAACAGATACAATAGCACCCTGGAGAGAAATAAGCTTTTCAAATGGTATGACTATTCCCATGAAGTTGGTGAGTTCATTGATTTTCCTTAACAACCCTTTCTTCATCTGTGGTGCATAATTTTTAGGCCATCTTTATTGAGTTGAAACAAATTCTAATCAACCTGAATTAGTAAAATTGTAGTTTCAGTCATATTTTAAAAAGAACAATACTGTTAACAGTGTAATTAAAATATTAATAACAATTTAAATTAAAATATAATGAACTGGTAAAGACAAAAATGGGTTCAATATTTTATTTCCAGTATTTAGGAGTAATAGATAATCTGAGTGAGAAGCTATCTTGAATTTGATTTTCATTTCCCCCAACATTTGGAAATATATTCTAAATAGCTCTGACACATGAGCATAGTACCTGGGGTTGAATGAATACTTCTAGTGATCACATCCTCATTATTTCTGAGGAAAAAGAGAAATCTTTGGTATAACTATTGTAATTATGATTATGTTCCATCTTACAAAAAACTGATATACTTCTCAAATATATATAAAATTTTTATTTATTATTATTATTTTCATACCAGAGATTGAACTTAGGGGTGCTTAAAGACTAAGCCACATCCCCAGCCATTTTTTTTTTTTATTTTGAGAAAGGGTCTTTTTAAGATGCTGAGGCTGACTTTGAACTTATGGTCCTCCTACTTCAGCTTCCTGAGCAACTGAGTTTACAGGCATGTGCTACCATGCCCAGCTAAAATGTATTTTATCCTGGATTGGCACATATACTATCAAAATATATGCTTGCCTCCTGTTTTAGATGAGGATCTGCCATTAAATATCTAAATATGCACAGTTCCACAAGTTAGCAAAGATTCTAATACAGAATATATATGAACAGAATGGATAAGAACTACAGCAGGTATTGAAGCAAGTGGGTGGAATTATGTCATCAATCTGTTTTGCCTTTATTCTGTTTCTCTATATTCTATTCTCATTTAGTGTTTTTATCATTTTACTTATGTTTTGCATTTCCTTTTCATTTTAATACTTTCATAGTCTTTGTATGGTCATATAAGACTAAGATTTCTTAAATGAAGTATATTTGGAGATAATATTTGTTATAACAATTTGAAACACAAAGATTTAAAAAATTTTCATGGAACGGTGGTATGCCTCAAAATACAAAAGTATCATAAAATTTAAAATTACTGACTAGATGAAATTAATGCAAATTAATAGATTCAAGGTGGGGACAAAGCTTGTATTTGTAGGATAGTACTTCTAATTTTAAAGATTTTTTAAAATGCATGAGTTTTAATTTTGTTGGAAAGTGTATTTTTAAATTTTATTATGGCTATTATTGCATAGGAATTGTACACAGTAATCTGATTCACTATATATATTTCCACACATGCATATATCATGAAATGATCTTTTTACTTCTACCTTCTTCCTCATTTCCACCCTCTTTACTCTTACTCTGACCCTTGTAGATCCTCTTCTATTCTCAGGTCATCTTATTTATTTATTTACATTTCCCCATATGAGAGGAAAGATGTGATAATTGTCTTTTTGTGTATGGCATATTTTGCTTAATATGATTCCCTTCAGTTCCATCCATTTTCCTCCACATGATAGAATTTTGTTCTTTATGGCCAAGTAATAATCCATGTGTATGTAAAAATCCATTGTGTATATATGCTGTGTTTTCTTTACCCATTCACCCAAGTCAGATTTCTTGGCTATTTTGAATACTACCATAATAAACACATGTAGTTATCTCATTTGTATGATGACTTCATTTTCTTCAGCTGTATACTCAGGGATGTGATAGTTGGATCATGTGATAGTTCTATTTATTGTTTTGTGAGGAATCTGCATATTTTTTTTGTAGTGGCTGTATTAATTTACATTCCCACCAACAGTGTTCAAGGACTTTTTTTTATCCAAATCCTTGTTAGCATCTATTTTTTGATGATAGCCTTTCTAACTGGGGTGAGATGGAAGCTTATAATTTCAATTTGCATTTATCTAATGGATGGAGATATTGAGCAATTTTTATGTATTTGTCTTTTCTATTTATTCTTTTGAGAAGTGTCTGTTCAGATCATTATCCATTTTGATTTGGATATTATTTCATTTTTTGAGTTCTTTATGTATTATGAATATTACTCCTCTATCAAATGAATAGGTGGGAAAGGTTTTTCTTCCATTCTGTAGATTAACTTAACTGTTGATTGATCTCAACCCTGTTGATTGTTCACTTACTTTATTGTGCAAAAACTTTTTAATTTGATATAATCTCAATTTTCAATTGTTGCTTTTGTTTCCTGTGCTTTTGTGGTCTTATCAAGGAAATCATTGTCTGTGCAAATGTCTAAAAGTGTTTCCCATGTGTTTTTCTCTAGCAGTTTTAGAACATTAGGTCTTTCATTGAGGTATTTGGTTCACTATTATCTTATTTTTTAATAGGATAGGGGACCTAGGGATCAAGTTCAATCTTATTTACATGGATATTTAGTTTTCTCAGCATTGTTTGTTGAAAATCTATCCTTTCTCCAATGTACACTTTTGACTACTTTGTTGAAATCAGCTAGCTAAGATGCATGTTCTTTTTTCTGAGTCATCTATTCTGGTTTATTAATCCATGTGTCTGTTTTTGTGCATATACCAGGCTGTTTTTCTTAAAATGGCTCTGTATTATGTCTAGAAATCAGTTATTCTGATACCTCTAACTTTGTTCCTCTTTTTGTTCCATATTATTTGAAATCTTTTGTGCTTCCATATGAATTTTAGTTTTAATTCTACTTCTGGGAAGAATGTCATTAGTATTTTGATACATTGCTTTGAGTATTATGGACATTTTAACAATATTAATTATTCCAATTCATGAATATGGGAATTAGGAAAGTGTTTTTGAACTGAGAGTATAATGCAATACATTTGCAAATTATATATCAGCTATCAGTTTATTCATAATTATTGGGCAAGTGATTCTTTTGAGCAGAGTATTAGGTGTTCCCATTACCTGTTTCCATAATGCTGCTAGCATTGACCTCAGTAATAGTGACGCTCTCAGCTATTCTGTGCATAACCTGTTTTCCCATACCAACTACATTCATTTCTATTTAAGAGACAGAGGTTGCGGGGGAGAGAGAGAGAATGAATCAATTTTGTTTAGTTTTCTTCTGGCCTTTGTTTCTCTGGCACTTCCTGTGCATATGGTGCCGGATCCTCATGCTTGCCAGGCAAGCCCTCCAACCACTGAGTCACCAGTCCAACCCTCATTTTTGATATTTCTATACATTTTATCCTTTCTCACATGCTTAAAATTTATTTGTCCATGAATTTCTTATCTCACATACTGGAAATTCTTTATAAATGAGGAATGTGTTTTACATTTCTTTATAACTAGTAAAGTTATATATCTGTTTTATATGTCTTTGTAACTAGTAAAATCTAATCAAATAGAAAATAGATCATTCAACTGAATCATTGAAATCAATTTTGAATGTTTTTATATTATTGTAGTCACATTCAAATCCTCTTGCCTAGAAATGGCCATGCTCTTCCATTTGAGATCTGACCACTGCATAAAATTATTTTGTCATTGTCTACTTTTAAAATATCCAGTACATAATTTGTCTTACTGGCATAAGTGTAATAAGTCTAAAAAGGCATTTTAAGCATTTTTTGAGTTCATATTTTACTCTCCATAGTGAACTAAAATTTTCAGACCTTTTTTGCTCATGTCTTTCCATCAGGTTTCACAATTTTTAAATATTAACATTAATATCTTCCAGTTATCCCAATATAATTTTGTCATCGGTATTTAGAATAATATAAATCTCTGTTTTATTTTACTGTATTTGTTTTAAGTCTTTATCTTTTAAAAGTTGAAACCTATCATCTAGATAAAACCATGTCTATTAGATGTATTCTTTTGCTTTGGTTTTATGTAAGTTTCTTTTATATTGCTTTATAAAGAGTCCTATACATCAGGTATTCTAAAATAAATGTTTGTTTCTAGAATATTGAATTTTGGTTAAATGTTAGATCAGAGTGGAAAATAATATAGTTAATTTGTGTTTAATTTTGTAACATGAGTTGTATAATTTTTCATTTCTGTGCTTGGATGCTTAGAAATATGTATTTCTATTTCATTTGCTAAAGTTTCATGCAAAATTTTCATTTTAAATACAAATGAATGTTTATCCTTAAACAATCCAGATCTTAAGAGCAGAGAAATTGGATATTCTTATTGACTTTTCTTAAAGTATACCATATTCAAATTCTTAGTTATAAATAAGTATGCTGCCAAATTCATTATATAAAGAAAAACTTTAATGTATGAACAGGAGATCAAGCTTTATAATACATGTTTTAAGCAAACCCCATACTTTTATAAGTATGCTTTTTTGGTAATATTTGCTAAATAGATTCCCAAGTAGCAATTTACATTTCCATTATTTTCCATTAGCGATGTATTTGTTCATTTTCTGTGCACATTAACACCTCAGATTCTATATGCATTTTCCTCACTATCTTATTACAAAATAAATGTAAGTTCATTTTACTGTTGTATCCCCACAATTCTGTACTAATGATATCATAACTCAGATTACTCTCTTTCTCATAACTGTGAGTCACCCTAAAATTTTCTTTCTTCAGCCAGTTACTATAAACTGATGGAAAACAATTTACTACAAATTCTAGTAGATGAGTAAAAATACTATAATTTTCAGGGGAACTGTTCCTAAAATGCATAACTGTTACTTTTACATACATTTCTTTTCTACCATTATGATAATTACATTTGGTTGATTTTATGTATCTATTAAGAAGTTGAAAAGTATATGTCTTCCTTTTCAATTATTTTTATAAGCCAGGAATGACACTGATTTTTTAAAATGTCATTTCCTTTCTATACAAAGGCAATGTTAATTTAAATCTTTTAAAGGAATTAACTGTTGCTCATTCAGACACGTTCGTAACAAGGCTGCATTTCTATTTTCAGATAAATGGATTGACTAGACTGAACTAGTGAGATGTAAGACAGGAAGCCAGCTAGTTCTTGGCACCATGGCTCATGATTCATACTATAACCTTGTGGAACAACTTGAGTTCACTCTACCTATCCTCGTATGTCTGCTTCTGTAGATGTGGCTTCTGCGCTGAAATGTTAGTCACAATGTCATTGCTTGTCTACACCTGTGCCCATTCTGGATAATTTGCCCTCCTGAAACAGCACAGGCATCACTTTCTTCAATAACTCCTTCCATGACTTTTGGGATCCTGTAACACCTAGTCATTTATTTTGTTGTATTCTATTAGTCTATTGTAATGATGCATATATTCATCTATATCCCCCTATACCTGGTAGACTATGATACTTAAAAGCTAAATTATGGATTATTTCACAACCTTATTTATATTTTCTTAATTGTACCTAAACTCAGTTACTAAGGATAGAGGAGGAAAATATATTCAAGTTAAGGTCAGCAATTGTTCAAGTACATCATGTTTAAATCAGTAGTATATTAACTTTTCACTTCATGATAGGATCTTCTTTTCCTTCTGATTTCTTGGCACAGTTTGCTTAGATGTCCCTGTGTTAGTTTTGCACCAGTTAGGCAGAGTATCTGAAGAACAACTTAGAGGAAGGAAGATGCATTTGGCTTTTGGTTTCAGTCTCTCCTCATTTGGCTCCATTATTATGGGCCTGTAGTAAGGCACAGCATCATGGTGGAGAGGGCAAGTTGGAACAGAGCTCCTTGTCTCATGCTGACCATAAAATTGAGAGAGACATCAAGGAAGGGCTCGGGGATTCTGTATACCCTTCCAGAGCACTGCTCCAGGGCCCTATTTTCCCCAGCTAGGTTCCATCACCTACAGTCTCTACCATCCCCCCACACCCAATAATGTCATCAAATGTGAATATGTCAATGAATTAATCCACCTGTAGAGCTCTCATGATTCAATCACTTATCCAAATCCTTGCCTCTGACCATTGCTACTTTGGGGGATGAACTTTCAGTGGATGATGAGTCTTTGGGGATACTTCATATGCAAACCTTAGCAGTTCCTTTATCATCCATCTCTTCCTACTTTTCTTCATTTGCTGGGCTTTCTTTCTCTAATGCCTTTCAATTATTTCATTCATTGTTTTAACACTGAATCTTCTAGATATTTGAGATGCTGAGGTAAGAAAAAAGTAATTAAAAGAAAATTTATTTTGGACTTTGTCTTAAGCCTTCTCTTCACATTATCTCTACACTCAGAATCTTTTATTAGTCTCTAAGGCTTTCAATATTGAATAAGTATTAAAGACTTTGGGAATAAATCTTATTTCTAATGTTAAAATGATAAATTCAAATTACTGTAATATTTCTTCATAGAAAGTATAAAGAAGATATCTAAAACTTAATTATTTCTTCCAAAGTACTATACCTCTTGTAGATAGAATGAAATACAAATAATTATTCATTAAAATGAATTTTTTAAAAATTAAAATAACCTTTAATTATATAGAAAGACTGTGACAATAAAAATGATCCTGAATTTGTGTTCTGGGACTATTTATGCTCTGACAGTAACTAAGATGGTAAACCTGGAGAACTCTTAGAATTTTATTTTACTTGTCCTTAAAATATTGTATATGTCATCTAAGATCTAAAAATTCTGTTTCCATCATACTATGGATGATGATATTAATTTGTTATAACATTTCAAAGGGTAATGAAAATAAAAGCACAGAGCCTTTGAATATATATATATATATATATATATATATATATATATGACTTCATCTAGGCTGTACAGCAAATATTTTAACTTTGCATCATTACTCCATCTTTTCTTACGTTGGATCTTTTAATATGTTTCCTCTTGACTTTGCTTTTTACCTATTCATTCATTGAAAGAGATTTAGAGGGTAATAGATCCTCTAAAAATTAGAAGCTCTTCAATTTTTGTAAAAGAATGATAATCAATTCCTATCAATTCTATCAGAAAGTCTATCTGTGAAGACCAAATTTCTGCATTGTAAAAAAAAGATGTACAGTGCTTTGAGACCTGTGAGGAAACCTACTCTCCTGGGCTTTTATATTGACATTAGATTAGTGATTCTTTTAACTGTTTATCTCCTTTTGTTTCATTTTGCTGGTTATTACTAAAAGGGAATACAAATGCTGCTGGGAAGCCAAATAAAACTCTGGTTTTTTAATATATTAGTAAGGATGTGTTATTATGGATTATTACATTAAGAAAGACTGATAAAAGTGGAGTGTTTTGTGATGTCATTCATATTCAGTCAAATGCATTCATGGTTACTATTAAAGAAGTATTTCAAATGTTTAAACATCTGATATTATACTAATAATATTCTTCATTTATACTTTAGACTAGTAAAAAGCATGATATCAGGAATAGGTTGCAATAAATTAAACATAACAGAATTGATCCTGAGAACTATGCGATATTTAGGTTCTTCTCCAATAAAGCACATTTTCAAATAAGCAAAATTCAGTGATTTTGGACCTGCATTTTAGAAACATATATGCTTTTCTGTTTTAAAAACAGAATAAATATTCTTGGAGGATTATTTATAAATTCAAGTTAAAAGTACAAGTGTCTAAAGTAGGGTAAAAAACAAGTCTGGACTTAGAATAAAGAAAAAATAAATAACCAACGTTCTTAAAAACAGCTATTTTACTTGCTAGCTGAAGGATTTGGAGAGGTTTATGACCTTTTAATTTCAGGTTTTACATTTATTAAATTCTGAAAAAAAGAAAAGCACTGACCACATAGTATTTTATTTTTGGAATATTATTTAGATCAGTGTATTAATTACATAAGCAAAGTGAAAACAGTAAAGAGATCTATCATAGTGAAAATTCCATTGTTTTCTTCTGTTTCCCAAATGATTAAATATTGGTTTAATTATACATTGATTTTTTTTGTTTGTTTGTTTTTTAAAGAGAGAGAGGCGGAAAGAGTGAGAGAGAAAGATTTATTTTTACTTTTTCATCTAGCTTTTATTTTTCTTCCACTTAGTAGTATATGTGGTGCTGGGGACTGAACCTGGGTCCTTGCATCTGCCAGGCAAAAGTTCTACTGGTGATCCACCTCTCCAGCACTATATTCTCTTTTTATTCTATCTCACAGTCTTTTTGTCCCCCATAGATACTATTGTAAATAATAATGAACTGAACTTAAATGTTTTGTGTGAAATTAAACTGCTGAATTATCCTATTTGTCTTCTTGGAGTATTTATTGAACAAGAATATTTGGCCTTTTTTTTATAAAACAGAAATGAGAAAGCCAAACTAATTTTTTAATTGAGAAATTTATTTTTGAACAACCATGCAAGTTTTTAACAAAAAAAATATAAAATGTGTATAGATTCTGGATATTAGAGTTACCCCCAGGAGTGCCTCCCTAATTACCCACCCTTATCCCTCCCTTCCCCTTCCCACAATATCTCTAAAAAAGTATTAGGTTGTATAACATTACACCTTATCTGGATTTAACACATGATAGTAGACCACCTTTCTCAATGGCCAGGGTCTAGTTCCAGCCTCCATAGATTAGTGGAAACATAACCTAACATGATAAACTATTTTTTTTACCAATTTCTAAACTCCCTATCAATCCACATGTACAGACTAAAATAATATTTTCAATATATTTATGATTTAAGTAATATGTGAAAACAATAATCCTAGAAAATAAATGGCAAGCCATTAGAGTGGCAGACATAAAGATTATCAAACAGTGCTTAACACAACTAAGGACGTTTCAAATTTTTGTTTGTTTTAGTGGTTTAAGATCTACTATTCTGGGGTTAGAGCGGTGGCTCGGCGGTTACAGTGCTTGCCTGGCATGCTCAAGTGCATGCATTCAAACCCCAGCACCCACTTACACAACTAAGCCTCAGAGCAAGCAAAGCCATGTGAAAAATTCAATAAAAATTGATTCTCTCTCTCTCTCCTTCTTTCTTTAAAAAAAAATCTACGATTCCAGTTTTATATGTTGAAGGTAATACAATTTTATTGAAAAACATTAACAGTTAATTTCATAAACTTTAATCTTAACTGTAATAAATAAGAATTCTTCAGACAGGGTGCACTTCTAATACATTCTTTTGAGAAGCTACCTAATGTGACTAGCTTATAATACTATATTGCACACTTAAAATTTTGTTAAGAAGGTATATTTCATGTTAAATGAACATAATAAAAATTTTAAAACTTACCTAGATAAAAGTTACCTACATGCATGCATAAATACATGCATATAATTATATAAATTTCTTTATATATTTCATACTATGCAGATATATATATATATATACACACACGGGTAACACAGTATATTTAATGCATATATGATTACATATTTATACTAAAAACATACTTATTTAAACTACTTAAAGCAAAAGCTAAGAATAACAGAGATCTTAAGAAAAAAACTCTAATTCATTTGCTCTTACAATCAGCCTTGATAAGCTTAAAGCCTTTGGAATGGATTATGCTTACCTAAAGATTAATTGCCTTGTTAAGATGTACTTATATACCATGTAAACATTAAGTCTTTATTACTGCTAATTATTTTTGCACCCCCTACAAATCTCTAGTAATACTTTTTTTCTGATTTGATCTAGTGATGAAACTGAACTTAAGAAGATAATTAAGAATATGTGTACTTGAGAGGTTTAAGTTCTTTCAGGTTAACTAAATCATTTATAAAATATTTTGTAAAGTAAAGGAACCCCTACGTAATGAACAAGTCAAAATGAAGACGGAATTTTTTTGTGATGATTTTATTCTTGTTAAATGCCTTCGATGAGCTATAAAAAAAGCAATTCTCAAATTCATTTGGAACAAAAAGAAACCTAGAATTTCCAAAACACTACTAAGCAAGAAAGATGAAACAGGTGGTTTTGCCATACCAGATTTAAAACTACACTATAGAGCCCTAGTAACAAAGACAGCATGGTACTGGTATCAAGATAGGAAAGAAGACCAATGGAATAGAAGAAAAGACCCTGAAACAAACCCTCAAATCTTTAAACATCTGATTTTTGACAAAGGGGGCAAAATATTACATGGAGGAGTGACAGCCTCTTCAACAAATGGTGCTGGACAAATTGGTCAGCCACTTGCAGAAAGCAGAAATTAAACCCATATCTTTCTCCTTGCACCAGAATCAATTCAAAATGGACCAAGGAGCTAGGAATTAAACCAGCTACCTTGTAACTGATAGAAGACAAAGTAGGTCCAAAACTTTAGCATTTGGGAGTAGGCAAAGACTTTCTCAACATGTCTCCTAAAGTGAAGGAAGTAAAGTCAAAAATCAATGAATGGGATGCCATACAACTTAAAAGCTTTTATACTACCAAGGAAACAATCAAAAGAGTCAAGAGGTTTCCTACAGAAATGGAGAGAATCATAGGCTATGATTACTCTGACAGGGGTCTCATATCCAGAATGTACAAAATCCTCAAAAATCTCAACTACAAAAACAATAACAACCCAATTAATAAATGGACCAAAGAGCTAAATAGAAACTTCTCACCAGAGGACATTGATCAAGCCAATCAATACATGAGAAAGTGCTCTAAATCTCTAGTAATCAGAGAAATGCAAATAAAAACCACATTAAGATATCACCTTACACCAGTCAGAATGCCAAAAATGAAGAAAATAAACAATAATATATGCTGTAGGGGCTGTGGAGAGATAGGCACACTAGCACTGTTGCTGGAGCTGCAGACTGGTAACAGCCCCTCTGGAAAGCAGTGTGGAGAATCCTCAAAAAACTAGGGATGAGCCCACCATATGATTCTGCTATTCAACTCCTGGGTATCTTTCCAGTGGATTTAGAGTCAGTACTTTATAGTGACACAGCAATATCTATGTTCATAGCAGCTTAATTTACTATTGCTAGACTATGGAACAACCCAGATATCCCTCACTGGATGAATGGATCCAAAAACTGTGGTACATTTATACCATGGAATTTTACACAGCAATTAGAAACAATGATATTGCAGCCTTTGAAGGTAAATGGATGGCTATGGAAGAAATTATGCTGAGTAAAATCAGCTTAACTCAGAGAACCAGGGTCGATTGTCTCCACTCATTTGTGGAGGTTGGGACTAAACCCTGGCCATTCAGAAAGTTGGTTTATTATCATGTGTTAAATCCAGATAAGGTGTAATGTTATACAGCCTAATACATTTTTAGAGATATTGTGGGTAAGGGAAGGGAGGTATATGTGTGGGAAATTGGGAGGGGGCACTCCTGGGGATAAATCTAGTATCCAGAAGCTATACACATTTTATATTATTTTGTTAAAAATTTGTATGGTTGTTCAAAAATTAAAATTAAAATTAAAAAAGAATATATACATATATTGTTACTTTGGATGCATTTTTGATTGTACATTGACTAAATTTCTTAATAAAAATGTTTTATAAAAAATTGTCCTAGCAGTTATTATCTAAAACACACAGTGTTCTCATAGGCATTACTGATAATCAAAAATTCAGGAGAGCATTAACAGGTGGAATAAGAGCAAGATGGTTAAGCCAAAGAAGATAAATGATTAAAAACTGCTGTGCTCCACATTCTTGCAATGTGAGTTACTTATAATAAATGCAATGATTACAAATAAAAACAAATACAAATAGTAGCAAAGATGCTCTAAACCAATAAAGAGAGAGAAAGGAGAAAGGGGAGAGATAAAAAGGAAAGCAGGGAGAGAAGGAGAGAAAAGATCGTCTGTCTGCTTACTAAAATAGAAAGGTTTCTACTTTTAAAAATTTTAAATCAGAACTTGACTCTGTAAAAATTGTTCCCAAAGCAATTAAAAGAATCCTCAGACCTAAAAGCAGGGTATTCAACCATGCAGTGTATATAATTGATGACTTTGTTAAACTGGGGATTTTCCTAGGTAAATAAATAGCATCGCTCTGAGGAAACATCGGGAAGTCTTAAGGAAAAAATACAGAGAAAATCAGAGAAATGACCAAAATATTGTGCGTGTGTGTATGTGTGTGTGCATGCACGTGTGTATGAGAAATACCTGTGCAGGAATAGCCTATATGTATGTTGGCAATTATTTATACATATATATATATACACACATATATATATATATATAATATTTGTTATGTATGTATCAGATTAAGCTGACAGGTGAGAGCAGATGTCTCTTTAAAGTACAGACGTGCCACTTGTGATTTTTATGTAAGGTTCAGCATTACATTGTTTCTCTGTCAATGGTGTGTCGGGTCTGGCTGTGAGCCCAGGTCTCTCACATAATGATTGACCTGAGAATAGCATAGTACCATCTGGTAGTGTCTCAGGTACAAAATATATGAAAAAAACATGAAAATATCTACCAATTTATTTTTTCCATCCTAAAGATGTAATAATCCAAATCAAGATATTGCACTTTGTGATGGAGCATGGAACCCCTTGTAAATAAATTAAATAGATTAAATTTCACTTTTGTTATTTTAGAGTGACAAAGTATAAAATCTAGGAAACTGGTGCAGAATAGTGACTCCTTTCATGGAGTCAGATTTTGAAAGTAACCACATACTTTTTAATCTGATGAGGAACTGAACTAGTTATAAGGATGGTGTAGTACAAGACAGGTGAGTGTGACTGAGGATTGTGGTGATCTATAAACTTTCCTTTAGGCAAGAGTTAATGATCCCTGACTTCATAATAATAGGAAAACTTTTGAAATTTAAGTAAAATTTATTTTTATGATTTTGTTAAAAATAGATGGTCCTATTTATATTAAAAAGTAAAACTTGTACATATTAATGGTATGTTTTGATAATTATACATTCATAACGTTTAAATCTTCCGATTAAGAATATAAATCTTTGTAAGCATTTATTATTTATGTATGGTGAAAATATTCATAATCCTTTCCTTAAACTTTTTGAAATACATGTGCATTGTCATTATCTATGGTTACCAGACTATCCAATGGCACCCCAGAACTTCTTTTTCCAACCTTACTATGACTAAGTACTCATTGATCAACTTTTCCCTATTCACTTCTCCAGCCACTCCCTCCAGCCTCTGATAATCACCACTCTATGAGATCAACACGTTTAGACTCCACATGAATGAGATCAGGTGGAATTTGATTTTCTGTGCCAGATTTGTTTCACTTAACAGAATGATCTCTTACTATATGTGTTATACAAATGAAATGCAGTCTGCAAAAGGATAATTTTTGTCCAGTTAAAGTATTGTTTATAGGCTTAGACATAACATCTACATAATATATACATTTTTGTTTTATTTAGCAATATAAATAAGTATTTACCTATATTCCTGTTTTAGCATCAGAAAATCTGATCCTAGGTATACCTTCTTCCTTGTTGTTTTCCAATCCTATGACTCTCTCCGGTATTGTGTGTTCAATGTCAAAGTTTTCAAGATGTGATTTTTATTAATTCCGAATGTTTCTGAAATAACCGACCATATTACAGAGGATACACTAATCTCATTCATTGGAGGTTTGAGTGTAATTGAGAAACTATGATCACAAATGGTAGACCATTGCCTTCATTTAGATTCCACTTTGTTACTAAATATGATTTCATTAAGGGCTTTTTCATTATAATCTTTTGTGTTTGGCAAACTATGCATAGCAACTAAAATAAACCATGTGAGTAGCTGAATAAGGAATCAATAAATGAACAAATAAATCTTCCATGGCGATCTTCTAAATATTTGTTTTGATTAACATAAAAATACCCTTTTGCTTATATTTATATTTCTTCTAATTTTCTTTTCAAAAAAAGTGCACTGGAACATATAATATGATTGACATCACACTATTCTGTTATAGGTTAGAAAATGTTGCAACTAGATTCTTTTGCTACTTACTCTAATGAATCCCCTTGGAGGAAGTCTAAGATAGAAATACCTCAGACAGAAATTCATCTTATACTAGGTCATGTTATAGCAACACTTCAGGGCATTTAGAGATGAATTTTTCAGTTTACTGTTTTCTTTGTTGGCCAAACTAAAGTTTTTCCAAAACCCAAAGCAGTTTTCCAAAATCCACCATGATACAGGTGTCTTTTAAGAGTTGAGGGTTGAATCTTTGACCATGTTAAAAATGATAGAGTTTAAGTTTCTCCACTTAAACTTTTCTTTAACTCAGCATTTTCCTAACTGATTTGTAGTGCTTCCTGCTGCTTCCATCCATTTTGGAGCTATATTTTGGATATACTCAATACCTGGAGAAATCTATGTTCCTGTTTCTCACCAGTGTTTTTAAATGATCTCAGACATGGCATGTGGTGTCACTGAACACTGAATTCCAGAATTGGATCATGAAAACTTAAACAAGAGCTTCCATCATAAATTGTTTACCAAATTTCTCTAAAGGATAAGATCAGATGACTCTCTGCAATGGTGTATCCAATATTAGCACATGTTTAAGGAGTCTACATGTAGATATAAAAATCAAGTATTTTACCTTTATTTGAAAATATTTAAAGCATCTTGATATTTAGAAAACACCAAAATGTCAAAATCAACAATTTGCTTATAATTCCCACAGAAAGAGTACTTTCTATAGTTGTTGTTGTTGGTTTGCCTTTTATGCTATTACCTCAAAATTTAAATATCATATAGAGCCATATATTTTTGCATACATGGAATATTTCATCTTAGACACATGTTAAATTTGATGAAGTTTTAGAAAATTTCAATTCGTCTCTAAGTACTTTCTGACAAAATCTTCTTGCTGCCATCCTCAATTACTTCATAAGCTGATATAACTTGGCATGTTTAACTGATAAGTGTCCCAGAATTATGATTAACATTGCAGATGGCAATGGTAAAAGGCAAAGTTATGCTAACAACTACTTGGTTGTTCAAAATGTTTAAATTAGAAATTTTAGAAAAGCAGCTTCTTAGCACTAAATTTAATCCCTTAAGGAAATGGCAGCTTCAAAACACTTGACAGCTCTTTTTTCTTCTTTTAACAAACTACAAATGAGTTTCTATTCAGAATAAAAATAGTTTGGGGTGAGAAATGCACATTTTGGTTGTGTAATTGGAATTGTCTTATAATTTGTTCTTCACATTTCAATATATTGTGATATTTACTTGGAATCTTTTATGAATTCAATGATATACCTATTTGTTCTATTGTCCAAGATAATGTATGGTTCAGAACACGAGACAGTTTTAATTTTGAAGCAAGCCCACCCACCTTCCATTGCTTAATATTAGCAAGAATTCTTAGGGCAAGGAATGTGTTCCAATACCTAAAATATTAGAAAGCAAATATCAAGAATTGCTCAATTAATACCTTTATTTTATTGCTCTAAATCACAGTGTCAAATGTCTTACACATTTTACATTGATACTATTATAAGTGCATATTTCTGTAAGATAGTACTTTCATTTTGGGTTAATTGTTATGCTTATATAGTTTACATTGAAACACTTTTCATATTTAATAAAAAAAAAGTTTGGGCTGAATGATGGCTCAGTGGTAGAGCACTCTCCGGCATGTGTGAGAACCCAGGTTTGAACCCCAGCACCATATACACAACTAAGTGTTGAAAAATCCAAAACCAGGGCTGGATCGGTGGCTCTGCAGTTACGGTGCTTGCCTGGCATGCGCAAGTACACGGATTCAAACCCCAGAACCCACATACACAACTAAGTGTCGGAGCAACAAAAGTCTTGTGAAAAACTCAATAAAAATTGATTCTCTCTGTCTCTTTCTCTCTCACTGTCCTTCTCTCTTTAAAAAAAAAAATCCAAAACCAGATGAAAAAATAAATATAATAGATTCTATCTTTGTCTCTCTCATACTATTTAAAAATAAGAAAAAGAAAAAAATAAATTTTCATGAAGTTTGGCATACAGTACATTTAGTGTTTAAAGACGTTTATAGCTACAATTGAATTTTAATAAGGTCTCTCAATAGAAGTAAGTAGTAGGGTTTGTTAGGCAATATCTTTTTTTTTTCTATCTCTGACATTTTACTTTCTTCTTGAGGTTGGATAAATTTTCATTTGTTTATTGGCTAACATAACAGTCAATGAATATTAGACCACCAATGTAAGGAGATGAAAATGGTGGTATAATTGTCTATTAAAATTCAAGTACCACCAACAAACAAGCAAAAATTAATGAGTGTTCAGTTGCTGTTTAAAACATAAATATTTGTTGCCAAATAGGCAAAGAAACATACTCTTGGAAATTATCTACCCTTTAATTTGTCATTAGTTTCAGTCTGACTTTATTATACTGCCTGGCAATACTTCTCAAATGACTCCTTCCAATGTAGATAAGACCTCCAAATTATGGTCAGCAGTGTGCAAATCAGTCCTTGATCTCATGAAACACATTCACTAAGGGGTCAGAATGGGATAACTGGGTGACTAAAATACTGGAAGGATAAAATTGTTTCTGTAGTTTAACTATTAGAATATAAATAACTTAAAACATTTGTAGCTCTTCTATTGAAAAAATAATATGTAGTTATAGTGAACCAAAGAAATCAAGCTAAATATTTTTTAGTTCTATAAGGTGGAAGTTTATTTATTTGTTGAAAGAGAAGGGGGATAGAGAGAGAGGTAATTTTTCTTTCATCTGTTTTTTGTTTTACCTCCACTTAGTTGTGCATGTGGTGTTGGGCATCAAACCCAGGGAAGTCCTCCACCACTGAGCTACCACTCTAGCCTGGGTAGAAGATTTTTTTAATTGGATAAAGAAATAAGAATTTTCTAAAAATTTAAGAACACTCACCCTATGTCTCATCCAATTTTAGTTTTGTCTGTATCCAAAATAGTTCCTATTATTCTGTTATAGTAAATAATTCTCCTAGTATTTTTGTATCTTGATTTGTCAAGTATGCAACTCTTGACCGTATAATTTAATTTATCAACAAAATATGTATCTTGAGTCTTTTAATACATGGGCTGTATCTTCATTCTTCATTGTTTGTTTAGATGGTAATAAATTTAGATATTTATGGAGTACTATGTGATATTTTGATAAAAAATATACATTGGAAAATTTTCAACTCAAGGTAGTCATTATCTATTTATTAAACATTTCTCATTTCTCTAAACAATATTAAAAATTCTTCCATTTTTTCCCATTTTTTTCTTACTTTATCTAGGCTCCTTAACATGTGTCCCACAGTTTTGGTCTTGCAGTTTGTACTCTACTCACACCATTCAGTATATTCCACTCTCATTTATATTTCCTGGAATTGGTAGATGAATTCTAAATTTGGTTTGGATCTTTTTGGCAATCAAATAGGTGATAATGTTTTTTCAGAAAAGCCACTCAATATTGAGTAGTTAGTTCATATAGGAGAGGAAGGATATTTAATTCCATATCTTACTTTACCAGCTATTAAAATAGCAGATTATTTCCCTAAAGGCCTACAAAATTTATGTGTGTGTGTGTGTGTGTGTGTGTGTGTGTGTGTGTAAAATCACATTGATTTCAACATATTTTGTGAATTTTAATAAATCACAATTAATATACTTTCTGAAGCTCATATAGTCTAATCTTCGATCAATTCAAGATTCTTTATGTTGACTTTCAAATCCTTTTGAAATAGCCTTAAATCTTGATAACTTCAGGTCTATTTGGTGTGATTCATGGAAGGTTCAGATTCAAATTTCATATTTATAGAGCCTGTTATGGTTAAAAGTCATTTGTTGAAGGTTAGCACTTAAAATGGTGTTATTTGGAGATGGGGCCTTTGAGCTTTGAGAGTTAATCAGATCATTAGAATGATGCCCTCATGAGTGATTTGTGTCCATATAAAAATAATCATGAAAGTAAAGGGTCCTCTCTCTTTTTCTCCTCTCCACTATGTGAAGACAAATGCCCTTCTGTCAAACCAGAAAGAGCACCATCCTCAGACACTGGGTCAACTGCCATCTTGCCTTGAACTTCTCTCTCTAGAACTGCGATAAGTCATTTTCTCCATTTAAATCTTCCAATCTATCATATACTGTTACATTTGCCTAAAGTGATTAAGACAATCACTTTAGTTTTTCATCAGTTTTCCCATTACCACACACTAAGAATTTTGGCTGTCAGGAACAGAGGGTTTGTCTTATATATTATTATTTTGCTTTGTCTTATTTCACACACACAAAATCATCTTAGAATAATAAAACAATGCAAATTTCTTCAATTAAATCAATGAAAAGTGTCAAAATTTTTTGCCTAAGTTTCTGTATTCCCATTCATTTTGCATAGTTGTATTCAATCTATATTATAACAACATATAGCCATTCTACACAATATGCTGCTTCTTCATTAATATTAGTTCCACAAATAACTACAATTTTAATTTTCATCAGTTATATTATCTAAAGATCACATTCCAGTAAATTTTAAAGAGAAATTAATTTATGGGAACGAAATATCCTGAGTCCTAAAACATTAATAGCAGTTTGCCGTATCCTTCTTGCTAGCTATAATTCACTTTTGTAGGAAAGAAAATCTTTGTCTCACAGTTTTTAATCCTTGGTTAACTCAAATACATTAATTCATTTTTTTCTCATATTAAAAGTTTTCATAAAGTGTAAGGACAAAAATGTTCTTTGCATTTTAGTCATTTGCTAATTTTCCCCTATATGTGTAAATGATTTTCTAAAATATTTCTGTAATATCCAATGATTTTACTAGTATTTTTCCTGATAATGGTTGTTCTGGTTTGGTATTTTCAGTGATATATTGTGATTTTACAAAATAAAGCTTCAATTATTTTCTGAAAATTCTCTTAAAGTATAAGTTTTAATGTTAATTCTACTTCTTTGATTTTATTTTTCAAAATAAAAATTATGCATATGTTGGACCTTGTTTTCCAATCTTCTATATTTGTCAATTTCATCTTCCTCTCCTCCTTCTTCCTTAGTTTTTTCTTTGAGTCAGGTTTCTTTAGGTAAAATTAGCATACTAATAATTGCCACTTTAAATATTTAATAATATGAGACATAATTTATATTCAGTGAAATTCAACTTTCTTAAAACTAAAATATATCTACGATGAGAATTTGCACAGTGATATAACCATCACTAAAATCAAACTATAGCTACATTTTTTTATTACCTGACAAGTCTGTTTAGGTCTGTATTTAATCAATCATTTCCCCCTATTCCCTGTTGATCACCAATCTGATTCTTAAACTTATCTTTTTGGCTCATCTAAAAATGTCAAACAAATTGAATGACACACTATGCAGGTTTTAATGGTTCTTTTCTTTCACTTAGCATAATACACTTGAAAAATCCATGTTCTGAATGCATCAGCAGTTTATTACATTTTAATGATAGATAGTATTCTATTCTAGGAATATGCCACAATTTCCTTATTTATTCACCAATTGATGAACTTTGGATATTTTCTGAATTGTGTCTGTTGTCAATGAATCCGTTAAAAACATTTCACACCATGATGTTTGTGTGGACATTTGTTTTTATTCATCTTTGATAAATAGGAATGAGCCTAGTAAATTATACAATAAGTATATATTCAACATAATAAGTAGTTGCAAATCACTTTTCAAAGTTACTGTACAGTTTTAAATTCAAACTAGTCATACACAAGAATTTTCTGTTGCTTCATAGAAAATTGTTTGCTTAAAGTTTATATTATCAGCCCTAATTCAAATTTAGTTACTCTTGCAGGTACATGAAGGTATTGAGTTGTCATTATAATTTTTCTAATAAAAATGATGTTTATCAGTTTTTCCTGTGCTTGTTTGCCATCTGTACTGTTCTTTAGGGGGAAAAATTTTCAAATATTTTCCGTTTTTAATTAGGGATTTTTTCTTCTTATTGATGAACTGTGAGAGCTTATTACATATTCTGGATACAAGTCTTACATTAGATATATGTTTCAAAATATTTTCTCTCATCCATAAAATCTTTTCATTTTTCTTAATAGTGTTTGTAAAGACCAGATAGTTTATCTTCTTTATGTCCAACTTATGAATTAAATTATTATCTTTTATATAAGAGATCTTTTCAAGAGCTTTAAACATAGTATATATGTTCTCTTAATAATTTCAAGTCTCTCGTCAGACTTTTTTAAGTTAGCAGTATATAAAATATAGCAAGATTTATCTTTTAGTATCTTCATTGATGGTGTAAATTGCATTTATTTTAGTTATAAATTTCTAAATGTTTATGTCTAGCACAGAGAACGTATTTAGTTCATCTGTTACCCTGTGACTTTGTTTAACATGTTAATTCTAGTGGAATTTTTATAGACTTCTAAGGATTATAACAGATAAGATCAATTCATTTTTAAATAAAATATTTTTTATTTCATTCTTTCCAAAGAGTGTGTGTTTCATGTCATTTATTTCCTTTTTAATTTTTGTACTGGGTAGAATCTCCACAAGAGTGCTGAACAGAAATAGTTAGAGCAAACCTTCTTGTTTTCCTCCATCTTTTGGAAAAATATTTGGTCTTTCATTATTAAATATGATGTTACCTGTTGGTGTTTTGTAGACATATGTCAGTAACTTGCATTATTTTTCTTCTAATTAAAATGATCATATGCTTAAAAAGTTTGTGTGTTGGTATAGTGAAGTTCATCCATCTATTTTCAAGGGTTGCGATAACTTTTTATTTATTATGAGTCTCATGTCGTCACATGTATTTGACCTGTATATTTATGTGCTGTATAACAATATTTTGGTTGAGAATGGATCACATATATGATAATGGTCCATAAAAGTATAGTGATGCTAAAATTTCCCTATCATCTAGTGAGGTCATTGTGAAATGTGAATTTACAATGGCTAGTATAAACACTTTTTCATGTTTCTGGGAATGTTATTATAAACTAGCTCAGCACTGCCAATTGTACAAAAGTGTAACACATGCAATGATGTATAGGTCATTATATTTGATAATAAGCAATGTCATTACTGATCATGTATTTGTTATCCTATACATAATTGACCTATACCATCTAGGTTTGTGTCCATACATCTTATGATGTTCACACAATGGAAAAATTGCCTAAGGATACAATTCTTAGGTGTAACTCTCTAATTTACAGATGCAGGCCAATATAGCACTTATAGCACTTTTATGCTTGAAATATATTGTTAAGAATTTTATGAATTATTTAATAAAACATCTTCATCTACAGTTTTCTTTTCTTGTAATGACGTAGATGTAAATGACAATGAACAGAGTGAGTAATGGTTGCATGAGGCTATGACCATGAAATGTTGAGTTCTCCAGCTGCGAGCGTTCCCAGAGATACTGAAGTTCAGTGGAAACGGAAAGAGACAGTACAGAAGTGGTCAAAGCATTGTCACACCTATGTAAGTGCACAGAAATGGGAACAATAACTTTTAATACCATCACAGAAATAGGGTGACAGAATCTAATTTCTGTGTTGCAAGTTAATTTACCTGTAGCTTAACCAGATAGTACACATTTATAGGTTATTTCCAAGTGGGCTGAAAAGTAAATATCTTGCAAAAAAAGATCAAATGCGGAAGGGTGAAAGGATTCTTGCTTTGTGTTATTTATGTCAAACTTCTTCAATCGTTTATTTATTGAAATCATGTATATAATTCATTAAAAATTTCTGAATTGTTGTCTCTTTTTCCTTAATTTGAAGAGCTCTGCCAATTTATGTCTTAGGGGAGTCTTAGTAGGAAAGCAGTCTTTAAAAAAAAGTAACATCTTTTCCAAAAAAAAAACTGTATTTTTACCATCTATTATAAATAATTATGTTCACAATCTGTCTGTAATACACCATTCTGTTTCAGTGTCTTCACTGAATTATTATTTGTTTTCCCTAATGTGGGTTGAACCAATGACTGACACATGCTAGGCCAGTGTTCTTCCATTGAGCCATGTCCTCAACTTTCCCTTGTATTTTTTTTCAAATTTTATTTTGATGCAATATCTCCCTAGTTCCCAAGGCTAGTGTTGAACTTGTGATCCTCCTAGTGTATGGAACTACTAGATCTTCACTGAATTTGTCGTTATCTAAAATTATATTCTTCTGTTTTTCACATACAGTACTATATCTTCTCCTCCCTTAGAATATGAATATGTGTATATGGGAATGTTTATCTTCTGTGTGTGTTTAATGAAAGAGAAACAGTGAATTTTATTTTAAGTTGTTTCTTCTTTGTATATTTCTAAGAAATCTTGAGATTACCACAATATGAATGATAGTAAACAATAAGAGAACCTATTAAAATTACTGAGTAGTGAAAATGGCTTATCATATAGAACTTGAAATATGTTTGGCATAGAATAACACAATAGTGAAAACTGAAATAGTTGTTAGTGAAATGTTGTGTCATATCACATGTTAACAAATGATGACCTGTTTTAACCTGAGATCTCAGGTTGTGACATTTTTCCACGAAGGATATCAAGTCATAAATCTATGCTTTGTGATTTCAATAAGAAATAGAATTGGCAAATACTGTCCTTCATAAATAAATGCTTTTCAAAGTACAGAAATAACATATAGACAAAGAACTCTCAAATTAGTATTGGAAGAAAGAAACAATCAGTGCTGGTTGGTAATAAAGGATGCTAACAATTTATATCACTTACTGACAAACGTGAAACTTGCATAAAAATTATTAAAAACCATGTTTAAAGTTAACCTACATCATTCACAACATGCACATCAATGATGAATAAGGTACCTAAGTAAAATTTTTTTAAAGAGAGAGGGAGAGAGAGAGAGAAACAACTTTTATTTAGTTTTTCATGTGACTTTCATTCCTCTGACATTTTGTTGTGTACGTAGTGCTGGAGTTTGAACTCCCATACTCATGCATGCGTACAGCAAGCACTGTAGCCACTGAGCCACTACTCCAGCCCTACCTAAGTAAGTTTTACAAATATTGACACCAAATAAAATATGGTTCTCATTATTGAATCTATTCTCTAGTAAGACATGAAAAAGAAGATCTTGTCAAACAAGACATTTAAAAAATGGGTGTTTTTCAATGACTACATTTACTAAGGATTGTCATCATATCATATCAACAGATTTTATAAAAGTAGGAATAGAAATGTGTTATTAGAACACCATGGAGTAGTATTAAATTTGTATATCTTTATTTTTATAAATAGTGTAAAATGTCATTGAATGTATACATGGTCACATATATTGTGCCAGCAGATCTGAATGGGTATTTAACAAATTTTGAGAATTTAATTAATTTAGATTTTTCCTGTTAAGTACATTAATTTGTCCTTCAAGTATGACACAGTCTAGGAGTGTTCATACACTTTGGAGAGCAAAGTGATCGAATACAAGCTTAGGAATGTACATGCAGAATCTGTCAAAGTGATTTGTTGAAAGCCTGTTAAACACAATATACATTCCTTTTGTCAGATGGAAACGAAAAGTAGTTGTGCTATAAGAACAGGATGTGAAATGACTGCATTGTCACAGATACAACACCAGTTCTCTATGTTCCCTTCCACATTGATTACATCTTCTTGATTCAAATCAAATATTTTATTTGATTAGTCTTATAACATTCATTTTGTTCATTATCTCATTTCTATTCTCTTTTTCAGTTTCTTTGTTAATATTCATTAATTTTGGACTTTCATTTTAATAGTACTCAGTTTGATCTTTCCTCTAATGATCTGGTAACATTTCTGGTGTGGTTTCTCAGATTGCTTATACTCACTGCAATCATTTCCCCGCTTCTTAAAGCATTTAACGTTTGATTAAAAAAACAGGATCCAAATGCAAAAACAAAAAATTTACTAAATACACTGTAAAGAATACTATTTCAAACACATCTTCGTAAACTCTTTTAAAGTTGCATTACTTTAATAATGCTACATATTATCATTAATCATAGTAAATAATTACTGCCTACCAATGGTAGGCATTGGTGGCAATGCCAGTAATTAGGAATATTTTATGTTATTTCTGGATATTTGTTTATTATTGGTTAAAGTGATTGCTTGAAAATCATGCCAAGTCGAACACAGGGAAAATCATCTCCAAGTCAGCAGGACAAATTTGTGTTCTTACAGGCAGCTATCACCATCAGCAACAGCAGCAGCAGGAGCAGCAGCATCACCACTACCACAGGAACATAGATTTCTTTTAAGATGTCATTTTATCAAGCCAATAAAATCAGTGATTAACAGATCCGATTGCATACTAACTTTATATATTATATACCTTATTCTAGAATTCAGATTCTGAGAAAGCCTGGGAATGTTATTTCATGTATTAACAATTCTATGAGAGGATTATTTATGACTGATGGCATTATCATTATCAGTGATCATTATCAGTGAATAAGCCTTCCTTCCTTTCTGCACTTAAGAAATGTTTTGTAATTCAACTCCCTTCTATTTTGCTATGGAAATAAACTCCCACATAGATAAAGGGGCAGTTTTAACTTGATAGATAGGAGCAAACAAAATCATAAATGTTTTCAAAATGCTTTAATATAATGATACAAATCTCAGTGCTTCACAAAGATCCACATGCAATAGATTCAGCTTTATATTATGAGGGAAAATTTTAAGCAAAGGTATATCATTTATGAAGTTTTTGTATAATTATTCATATACCACTGAAGACTTAAGATATACTCAGAATGAAGATTCCTACATGTAAGATATTTCGTAGCTAAAAAAAGTCTGTGTGAGTTATAAGATTTGAGGCGAAATTCTGATTCTGCCACCAGATGGTCTGGAGTTATTGAAAGAGAATCTCTTCTGACTCTGGAAATACATGTACTTCAGTAGTAATTACTCTCAGTATAATATTTAACAATTTTTGAATGACAGTCCTATTTCTGCAAAGTGATAAAATAAGAAAAATAAGCACTCATTTTGAATGTTGAAGTCTCTTTCTACTACTAACAGTAAGAGAGGATAGTCCAGTGTAATATCGTGCAACAATTTTTAAGATACTCATAGTTTCTTCCATTGATCTTAGCGAGGTACACACAGATAATTATGACCCATATGACACATTTATGAAGCTTAAAATATGGTGTCATTCTTGTGTGATTTTTATGAACCTAGGAAACTTGGGTTTAAAGAGGACCTGGGTTATATACTCAGTAATCTTTATTTTACAGAAAGTCTTTGAAAAAGACATAAGAGATATGACCAGACCTTGTTAGAAAAGACATATATGTGTCTTTTTCATATATAGTTTCTTCATTTACATATATATATATATACACACACACATATCTACATACATATATATATGAAAAGGAAGAAAATGAAAACATACTTTCTGTATAGATTGATCAAACTTACTAAGTTCTATTCTATAACTTTATTTACTTATAATCTAGGAGATAAAAGATTTCTATTATTTTATATAGTAGAGGAAAGGATCATCCTAGGATAAATATAGATAGAATCCTTCTTATCAATGGCTACATTTTGTTCTAATGGCAAAAATTAAATATGGAATCCTTTAAGATGACACTATTCAATTTTTTAAATTAATCAAAAATAAATGAACAAACAACAAAACTCAAAAGAGAACAGAAACAAAGAGGTTGCTTATAATAGCAGAGCATTATATTGCCTCATTTCAGCAAATCCCATCCAGAATCTTAGTTCACCATGGTGTGTGGACTTGGTTCTCTAATCCCTCCTCTCCAAGCGTATTCTTAGAACATCCCAACTTTCCAAGTTTGGCACCATATTTGATGTCTATAAATTCTCCCAGGATCCATATGACTTCTCATATACTTCGATTTTGTTAAGTTTTAAATGATAGGAATCCATAAAATGCTAACCCAGCATATTATCATCAATAATTTGACTGATTGTCCCTAAGAACTTTGTGGTAATGACTGAAAAAATTCTATATGCCATCTTGTAGAATTTTCCACATGCAATTTAATCAAGTATGTTTTTTAAATAAAACTCATAAAACCATGTAAACTTGAGTCCACTTGATGGTATTGTTCTCAAAAATCAAATATAAAATTCAAATTCCATCAGAATATCATGATCAGATTGGATAGACTTTTCAACAGTCTATTAACTGTTTGCTTGGGGTTGATATGTCTTAAGAAAGGGGAAAACTCAACAACCCATTTTGTGCCAAAATTAATTCTAACAGTAATACATTTTGTGCTCCACTGACTTTCAATTTATTACCAGTGGAGCTTGGTTGATTGTTTTGATCTTCAGTTTATTGGCAATGAAGTAGGATTTACTGTGCCACTGCCTTTCAGTAACATAAATGCTACTTCATTGAACTGCAGCCTCATTGTAAAGTGCTACAAGAAAATAATTTGTCTTTGTTTAGATTCATATTTTTGAGTGTGGTAGAATATTGTACGCGAAATTTTTCTCTTTGCATATTTATTTTTGCAATTTATTTCTTATGAAGCAAAATATGTTAGTCTAAGGCGCTGCCATTGCAATTTGATTACAGTGACACCAGATGGCAGTGAACAGGTCCCAAGATAGTAGATAAAAGAATGCAGGTACTTCTATACTCAAAGCATGGTACCTGTTTTAAAAACAGTTAATATTAAATGCCAAGCAATACTCTAAAAGAAATTTTAAAAAGATGAATTCTAGATTTACTTGATCTTTCCTTAATAACACTTAGCTTTTTAATTTTTATGTTTTTTTTTTTTTCTGGATTTGAAAGCTTTCTTTGAATACCAAAGGAAGTGTTTTTTTTTTTGGGGGGGGGG
>PVKS010025766.1:0-29446 GCA_004027875.1 Aplodontia rufa | reverse complement strand
CATCCCAATACACCAAGATCCCCCTCCTCTGATGCCCACCTTGTCCTTGGCAAAGTGAGAGCCAGCAGCAGTGACTACTGCAAGCCTAAAACCTCATGCCCCATCCAGTATGCTGTACTTATCAGAGCCGCTGAGCAACAGGACCTTTCCAGGACCTTGGATTTTCTAGGGCAATTCCCTTCATCAGTTATCTTCTCTCTCCTCCTCGTCCTCTCTTTTGCTTCCTTGAATCCTTCCTAGGTTCAGTTTGAGACCCACCTCCTACTCAGACCTTTGCAGCCACAGAACTGTTTTCAAGTTGATGGTCCATAATTTCCCCAGCTTTCTAGTACCACCTATAAAACAATATTAATGCTATGAATGAGAGGATGACAAAATAGAAGAAATAAATCTGTACAAAGTGAGTGTGTATAAAGAAACACTACACCAAATCCTGAAACGAAAAGACAAAAATCATTTGTGGCTTTTGGCTAAGTTTTCCATGTAAATTGTACTCATTATTGTTTATTATTATTAACAGCATCCGAACAGTCCTGACCTTTTGAAGATCCCAGGAACAATTTGGAATTTACCTGACTGAATCTGAACCTGACTGGTTAACATGTTACCTGATAGGATGAGCCAAAAACAACTATGAGCTATAAGCACACATTAATGTTAATATCTCCATATAAAATAGCTATAAATGATAAAATATCCATACTAATAAAATGGATTCAGATTTCCTACATTAACTTAAGTATTATCACTATGGTTACTTAAGTATTTATGAATAGAATCATATGATCTTTAGAATTTGTTTAAAGTTAGTTCTGGGGAGATTAAAATTGGGGATGAGGGAGAAAGAAATGAAAGTATATTTTCCATATGTTTTATTTTTCAAGTTGATAGAGAATTCCATAAGGAATTCCTTTATACTGTTCTCTCCCTTTTTGTCTATGTTGAGAATTTTCTACAATTTACCAATTTTGACTGAAAAAAATCACTATAGATTATATACATATATAAAATAGTGTTAGAGGAGGAAAGATGGCAGGCTGACAGTCTGTCTGCTTCGTGCTCAGAACAGAGGAAAAATGTCCAGGACTGCTTCACCAATAGTAGGTGTATTTTGGGAATAATCACAAACACAGCTCAGCGTTCATTTAGAGAAACTTTTGGAAGAGCTGAGATTTGGATATGCTTAGTGGGAAAAAGTGGGATTTCTATACATTAAAGCTGGGTCCCCCAGTGGACACGAGGTCTACTCATTGCCCTGTAGCAACAAGGCAGTGGAGGAGGAGATGATTCATCAGCCAAGGAGGACCCCAGGCTGATGGGGAACAGTGAATTTGGATTGGAGACTTTCCTTCTGATCTCCACTATGCAAGGGGCAAGCTGTATCTCTCAGATGCCTACATATGGGAGAAACAGGAGTGTTATTTTTTTAATCTGTGGGCTCCCCAGGAGCCACTTTGGCTGGCGGGAGTGAGTCAGCAGCTTGGAACAAGCTACTCAGTAAATTTGCCAGGAGTCAGCCACAGTTCAGAGACTGAACTGGGAAGAGGAGGCATGGGACAGGCTGTGCCCGCAATTAGAATGGCGGATTTGGGTTTGTGGAACACAGGGGAGCCTCGCTAACCTGGTTCACCCCCATGCCCCACCCAGAAGTCTCAAGCTACAACCCAAGAATGGACAAGAGCAGAAGACCTCTGTCCCAGTGCAAAAAGTCAAGAGGAACCAGGAGTGCATCCAGCAGAGGGAGCTCTAAAACCGTCTCAATCCATTGTCTTCACAGAAACCTCTACCTGAAAATTCCAGGATTTGGATATCGCCCAGCCCTGAACGTGAGATCACATGAACACAAACCGAAAGACCCTGTTAGCAAATCTTAGGTAGATGCTTAACATCTGCCCCTATTGTGTAACACAAAGGAGACCTCAGAGATTAGACTTCCAAGTTTTCATCATGAAAAATTTATTTTATTTTTTTATTTACTTCGTATATATATTTTTCTTTTGTTTTCTTTTTCCTCTTTCTCCTTTCCAGTTTTTGATGTGCACTTGACAGCAAGCTGGATAAGTTTTCAAGAACACAGAAAAACTCTTGCTGGGCTTTTTTTTTTTTTAACTTCCCATTTGGTTGGTTGTAAGTTTGTTTGTAGCTGCTGTTTTGTTTCATTAGTCTTTTCATCTTTCATTCTATTCCTTTTCCTTCTCTTTTCTGTTCTGTTCTTTTCTTTTTTACTCTACTAAATCCTTCACCTCCTCTTTTTTCTCTCTTTACACATTTGGATAACACAATCTCCTCTCTAACTTCCTCTTACTTTCTCCTCTCTCACTGTCTTCTAACTGGTCTAGACCTTTCGACCCCCCATTATTAGTGCTGTGTAACCATTATCACCATGAATGTCAAACTCACTAATTATTGCATGCTTTGAAGCCTGACATAGGGAATAGTCAAACTCTATGGTTACCAAAAGCAATGACTAACACTAATATTTGTTTCAGAGGTGGAATTTAAATTTGGGTTATATTTGATATAAAATAACCAAATTAATACCACTTATTGCATGCATTGAATGTTTGAATTGATGAACTCATACTAGCTCAGGAGGAGCTGAAAAATCTCAAGGATCATTAGTAGAGAAAATGTTAGGGATTGGAATCCTGAAATCCACTTCCCCAACATTGCCTCATCTCAAATTAGGGATGCAACAAAACTCCCAATCCTACAACAAAGATCCTAAAGAGAAACAGAGAGCTCAGACCAAGAATTTGCTTCAATTTAAGGAGTGCAAAGAAACCTGAGTAACACCACCCCACACCCATGTGTGCCCAGGACTCCAGTCCCACCACATCAGGCACACTGGTCTCCTCCAAGTGCTCCACAACACCACCAGTTATACCGCACACTTGTCTAGTACAGAGTTATTGGGTCCATCCTTTTGCCAAGGAGCCCAGATCCCAGAACAGCACATAGATCAGTCCAGAATGGCCAAAGCAACTACCCTGAGACCCAATCACCCAGTGGCACACTCCTACAACTTAGTTTCAATGACTCAGCAGGCAGCCACAAACCCAACCAGGTCCAAGTCCAAATACTGGAACCTAGATCCAAGATGTAACAAAATAAGACTTTAGGCAGAAATAACATTCTGAAACAAAGAGATCACCAGAGCAGTGGGGTCAGACCCACTTCTTGATGTACAAGGAAGAAGTACCCAAAGACTTGTCTAGCGTTCACACAGGGAACCTCAATTCAAAAATCTAAGAGAAGCTCCTCAAAGATGAAGAATCAAATTAGAAGAGGTTCACCTCACACCCACAACTACACTAGCAAGTATTCCATGGCCAGGGACTTGGAGAAAAATCTAGAACAAATAATGAGTGATCTGATAATGGGAAGAAACAATGAACTACAGGAAGAGTTAGTGAAGGGAATAAATGAAAAACTCAAGAGTTGAGAAACTCTATCATCAAAAAAAATGGACATACTCCAAAAGGAAGTTACAGAGATAAAATCTGCAGTCAATGACATGACAGGAACCATGGAAGAATTTAATAATAGACTGACTTCTGAAGAAAATAGAACCTTAGCTATTGAAGAAAGAACTTAATTTGATAATGAGGACAGGCTGAGCAAGCTTCAGTGAACAGATGACAAAAAAGAAAAACAATTTAAAGAACATGATCAGAATTTTAAAAATGTCTATAATGAAATGAGAAGAAACAATGTGAGTGTAATTGGGATACAAGAAGAAATTGAAACACAAATGAATAGTATGAGCAATATCCTCAAGGAAATTGTTAAAAAAAAACTTTTCCCACATAAAAAAAGAGTCAGATATGCTCATCCAGGAGGGTTAGAGAATACCCAATAGTCCAAATCAAATGAGAAACTCACCAAGACACATCATGTTAAAATGTACAACAGGGCTATCAAGGAAAGAATATTAAAAGCAGCAAGGGAGAAACACCAAATCACATTCAGAGGCAAACCAATAAGAATTACCTCTGATTTTCACCCCAACTCTGGAGGGAAGAAGGTCATGGAAAAATCTTTCAACATCTGAATGACCACAACTTGCAGCCTAAAATACTATACCAAGCAAAGTACTATACTCAGTATTTGAGGGGGAAATAAGAACTTTTCATGATAAGATAAAACTGGCAGCATTTTTTCACAGAAAACCAGACTTTAAAAAAAATCCTCAAGGATTCACACCAGATAGAAAAGGAAGCAATCAATAACCAAAACCCACAGAGGACATTTAATAAAGGAGCATCCTATCAATACCCAACCAAGACAGCACAGAACTTACCGTTAATATGAAATGATTATGAACCACATACACACTTCCATTATAACACTAAATGTGAATTTTCTAAATGCACCACTCAAAAGACACAGATTAGCAGACTGGATCAGAAAACAAAAATCCAACAATATGCTGCTTACAAGAGACCCACTTAACAGTCAATGACATCCACAGACTAGGGGTGAAAGGATGGAAAAAATCTACCATACATATTGCCCAAGAAAGCAAGCCGGTGTCACAATACTTATATTCAACAAAGTAGATTTCAAACATAAACTAATGAAAAGAGATAAAGAAGGTCACTACTTAGTAGTAAAGGGAAACCTACAACAGGAAGATATAACCATAGTAAATATATGCTGTCCAAAAAATAGTGCTCCTAACTATGTGAATAAAATCATGACATAAAATCACTTGTGAACCTCAGGACAATAATACTTGGTGACTTCAACATTCCTCTGTCACCAATCGACAGTTCATCAAAATAAAAAATCAATAAAGAAATCTCCAGCCTAAACAACTCCATAAATCAAAAGGACCTAACAGACATATAGAATATTCTGCCCCAAATCATTGGAATACACATTCTTCTCAGCAACACATAGATCCTTCTTGAAAATAGACCACAGTTTGGCTCATAAGGGAAATCTCAGCAAATATATAAAAGTAGGCATTATTCCGTGTATCCTACTAGACCACAATGCCATGACTGTAGCAATCAACAGCAAAAATCAAAACAGAAAACATATATATTTATGGAGATTGAATAATACCCTATTAAATGAAATGTGAATCCAAGAAGACAAGAGAGCAGAAATCAAAAAATTCTTGGAACAGAATGAGAATGAAGATACAACGTATCAAAACTTCTAGGACAGCATGAAAGCATTACTAAGGGGAAACTTTATAGCACTGAATGCTCACATTAAAAATCAAGAGAGATTTCAAATAAATAAGCTCATGTTCCACCTCAAATCCCTACAAAAGGAAGAAGAATGTAACCCCAAAGCCAGCAGAAGACAGGAAATAATCAAGATCAGAGCTGAAATCAATGAAATTGAGAAAAAAAACAATAAACAGAATCGATGAAACAAAGAGCTGGTTCTTCGAAAGAATAAGTAAAATTGTTAAACCCCCAGTCAATCTCACTAAAAGAAGGAGAGAAATGAAGCAAATCTATAAAATCACCAATGAAAATGGAACAATCACCACTAACCCAATGAAATACAATGAATTATGAGATCATATTTTGAAAAACTATATTCCTCTAAAATAGACAATCTGGAAGACATGGACAAATTTCAAGACACATACAACACCCCTAAATTAACACAGGCCAATACTGAATTCCTGAACAGCCCAATAATAAGCACTGAAATACATACAGTAATTAAAAGCCTACCAAAGAAGAAAAGCCCAGGACCTGATGGTTTCCCTACTGAGTGTTACCACACTTTTGGGGAGGAGCTAACACCTCTCATCATAAAGCTATTTCAATAAATTGAAAAGGAGGGCACTCTCCCAAACACGTGTTACGAGGCAACCATAACTCTGATACCAAAACCCAACATGACACATCAAAAAAAGAAAACTACAGAACAATGTAACTGATGAACCTAGATACAAAAATCCTTAATAAAGTTCTAGCAAACCATATTCAAAAACATATCAAGAAAATAATTCATCATGATCAAGAGGGCTTCATTCCAGTTCTGCAGGGCTGGTTCAACATATGCAAATCAGTTAATGTATTCCATCACTGAAACAGAACTAAAGACAAAAACCATATGGTCATCACAATTGATGCAGAAAATGCCTTTGATAAAATTCAGCACCCTTTTATGTTCAACACTCTAGAGAAAATAAGGATCAAAGGAACTTATCTAAACTACGTAAAGGCTATGTATGCCAAACTCTTGGCTATTTTAATAGTAAATGGACAAAAGCTAAAAATATTTCCACTAAACTCTGGAACAAGACAAGGCTGTCCACTCTCACTGCTTTTATTTCATATAATTTTTGAGACCCTAGCTGGAGCAATCAGGCAAGAGGAGGAAACCAAAGTGAGAACTGGAAGAGAGGAAGTCAAACTCTCCCTTTTTGCTGACAATATGACACTTTACTTGGAAGATCCAAAAAAATCCACCAGAGAAATGCTTGAACTTATAAATTTAGCGAAGTGGCAGGCTACAAGATCAATACTCATAAATCAATGACATTCCTGTACATTAACAAAAATAGGGCTGAAGAAGAAATATGAACTCAGTCCCATTCACAATATCCTCTGAAAGAATAAAATACCTGGGAATTAATCTAACAAGGGAAGTCAAAGACCTCTACAACAATAGTTATTGGACACTGAAGAATGAAATCCAACATGACCTGAGAAGATGGAAAGATGTTCCATGCTCTTGGTTAGACAGAATTAATACAATCAAAATGGCCATTCTGCCAAAAGTTCTTTATAGATTCAATGCAATCCCCATCAAGATACCAATGTCATTGTTTACAGATGTAGAAAAAGCAATTCTCAAATTCATTTGGAACAACAAGAAACCCAGAATAGTCAAAACGTTATTGAGCAAGAAAGATGAAACCGCTGGCTTTGCTATACCAGATCTAAAACTATGCTATAGAGCTGTAGGAAAAAAAAAACAGCATGGTACGGGTATCAAAATAGCAATGAAGACCAATGGAATAGAGTAGAAGACCCTGAAACAAACCCACAAATCTTTAAACATCTGATCTTTGACAAATTGGGACAAAATAGAACATGGAGGAATGACAGCCTATTGAACACGTGGTGCTGGACAAACTGGACAGCTACTTGCAGAAAGTTGGAATTAGACCCTTTCCTCTCACCTTGCACAAAGAACAAATCAAAATGGATCAAGGAACTAGACATTAAACCAGCTAACACGCAACTGCTGAAAGAAAAGTTAGAACCAACATTCTAGATTTGGGAGTAGACAAAGACTTTTTCAACACGTCTCCTTAAGTGAGAGAAGTAAAGTTAAATATCAGTGAGTTTCATGTCATAAAACTAAAAAGCTTTTGCACAACTAAGGATTTGATCAAAATTTTCAAGAGTCTTCCTACAGAACAGGAGAGAATCATGACCTGCGATTCTTCTGACAAGGGACTAATGTGCAGAATTCACTAAGTCCTCAAAAATCTCAATTTCAGAAACATAAACAGCCCAATCAATAAATGGGCCAAAGAGCTACATAGAAATTCCTCAACAGAGGACATTGAGCAAGCCAATCATTACATGAGAAAGTGCTCTAATCACTAGTAATCATAGAAATTCAAATCAAAACTAAATTAAGATTTTACCTCACTCCAGTCAGATTGGCAAAAATGAAGAATATAAATAATAAAAGATGCTGGAGGGGTTACAAAAAATAGGAACACTAGCACATTGTTGGTGGAACAGCAAACTGGTACTGACCCTCTGGAAAGCAGTATGGAGAATCCTCAAAAAACTAGGGATGAACACACCATATGATCCAGCTATCCCTCTTCTGGGTATTCTTCAAGGGATTTAGAATCAGCACATCAGAGTGACACAGCAAAATCTATGTGCATAGCAGCTCAATTTACAGTAGCTAAATTATGGAACCAACTCAGATGCCCCTGACTGGATGAATGGATCCAAACACTGTGTTATATATATATACCATGGAGTCCTACTCATCAATTAGAAGCAACAAAATTGCATCCTCTGAAGGTAAGTGGATGGCAATGGAAGAAATCATGTTGAGTGAAGTTAGTGTAAACCAGAGAGTAAAGGGTTGAATGTGTTCACTTATCTGTGGAGGCTGGAGCTAAACCTAGGACTGTGTGAATGGTAGTCAATCTCATGCATTAGACCCAGGAAAGCATAGTAACACACAAACTAGGGCATTCATAGATATGTATCAGGAAGGGGGCAGGGTCTTATTGAGGGAGAGGGAAAGAGAGTATATGGAGGGATCTGGGGGTAATTCTGATTTTAAAATATACACATATCATATTGTTACTTTGGCTACATTTTTGATTGTACAACTAAATTTCTTAACTACAAAAAGCGCTACCATAAAAAATAAAATACTATTATATAATTTTGTGTTTCAATAAACTATAAATATGCTGCTAAGTGGTTTCTCTTTTTAATAAGTTAATTTATTTTCTCTTAGTCCTACTTCATCATTATTTACTATAATCATAGTGTAGGATATCAGAGTCTACATCAATGAAGACTTTAAAAAGAAAAAATCAACACTCTCAAATTTCCATCTAAAATAAATGCCCTCTTATCTTAGATAATTATAATGTATGATGTTTAGTGCTTTAAAGTTCAATGATCTGTACCTGGCACTAACTAATGCTATTTTCTATAGTCTACTAAATGTAACAAGAGCAATGTACATATTACATTGCTTATTAGTGAAGAAATAAGTAAAAATATTTAGATTTAACAGTAATATTTATATTAGAAGTAGCAAACTGGGAATTTTCACCCTATTATACTCATATTTAGTCACACTGCACAGTTACAAAGGATAAGATAGACCATATCAAAGTAAAGGAGACAGGCTCTCAATTTGGAATAATTTTGGAAATTTACTGTTTTTTTTGTTTGTTTGTTTGTTTTTTAATATTCACCACTTGTTGAACTGCGGGAGCAAAGCATCTCTGTAGCTTTGGCTGAGGGAGATTGTACTATCTAAAAGCAGAAACATATTCCTGCACATTCAAGCTTCTCTGTCTTTTTTTTTTTTTTTTAATAGAAGCCGGTTGATTTATCTGTAAATGGTTCCTTGGTTGGCGCTGTGGGAACTTGGACACACTCCTCAGGTGATTGCCTTTTCCAGCACAATTCCTGTCATCAGTTATGTTCTTTCCTTGCCTCCTCTCTTTTGCTTGAATCCTTCCTTCCTAGGTTCTGTTTGAGATCAACCTACTGTTCAAATCTTTGCAGCCACAAAGTTGTTTTCTTTCCCTGATCTTGCTAGGCCCTTAGGATCTTGACTGAAATCTTTAGATTTTTAACTTGCTCTTTTGGTGGTGGTGTTTTGTTTTTGTTTTTGTTCGACATAGTCTTACATATTGGAGGGAATCCCTGTTCCATATTCATGCATACATGGATAGTGACAAAGTAAGTTAAGGCCCATCCTAGTCCAGGATCTGCCCCCTTTGTCCACTCCCCACTTTCACTTTCATGTCTCCTCTGCATTACCTCCATGTTAGGATGGAAATAAGCATACACTTGTGTATTCATTTTGAAATTTCTGAGCTTCTGTGCCTGCCTTGTTTAGTTGGGCTTCTCATGGGTGTTGAGAGTTCCCAGTTGCATTGATATCCCCCCTAATCCCTCCCTCCCCTCCATTCCTCCTTCCCTTCCCCACAACCTTCGTAGTTATGGTTCCCCCACCTTATGTGAAATTTCACCTATGCTGAGATTATTATTTAAGCTTAGCTCATTTTCATACTGTCTTAGATCTTACTCTAGCCTCCACTCACTGTTTCCATTCTTTTGCACGTTTGTAATACTTCAAAAGGCAAAACAAACTTTGAATCCATCCTTTCTCCCTTGCTCAATAATATATATTTCTAAAAACAAAAGTTAATCCTCACGAGTCTCCAAAACTTTATATTTACTCTTTTTGTGTGTGTGTGGGGAGTAGTGAGTGTGGGAGATTGAACCCAGGGCTTTGTACAAGCTAGGTAATCTCTGCTACTTAGCTACATCCCAACCCATATTCACTGTTTTGAATGATATTTTTCCACATTTTTAATATTTCTCTTTTTTCCCAGAGAATCCCAGATCTTATCTTCATAAATCATATTTATTATGATCACTAATGTTTATGCTAAATTGTGAACCAATGTCCTCTCTCTTTCTCCATCACTCTGACAGTAAGTATTCCTGCCTGTATCAAACTTCTAATTTTCATGTCTTCTTCTGTGATTTAAAAAATAAAATAAATCTGATTTTTCATAACCAGAACAGAAGTTGGACACAGTGGCTCCTGTTGGTGATCCTAGCAACTCAGGAAACTGAGGCAGGAGGACTGCAAGCTCAACACATCTGGGAAACTTCAGGAGATCCTGTTTTTTTTTTTTTTTTTTAAAGAAAGAGGGGACAGTGAGAGAGAGAGAGAGACAGAGAGAATCAATTTTTATTGAGTTTTTCACATGGCTTTCGTTGCTCTGAGACTTTGCTGTGTATGTGGTTGCTGGGGTTTGAACTCGCGCAGTTGCGCATGCCAGGCAAGCGCTGTAACCGCTGAGCCACCACTCCAGTCCAGGAGACCCTGTTTTAAAATAAAATGTTTAGGGGCTGGAGCGGTGGCTCAGCGGTTTCGTCGCTTGCCTGGCAAGCACAAGGACCCGGGTTCAAACCCCAGCACCATGTACAAAACTGAGTGTTGGAGCAACTAAGGCCATGTGAAAAACTAAATAAAGTTGTTTCTCTCTTTCTCTGTCTCTCTCACTGTCCCTCTCTCTAAAAAATAAATAAATAAATAAATAAATAAAATAAAATGTTTAAAAGGGCTCTGGTTTTAGCTCAGTGATAAGCATTCTGGAATCAACGCCCAGTACAAAAAAAAAAACAAAAAAACTGTTAAAATTATTTGTACAGGGAAATCCCAGATAAGGTACATAGGGTTTAAGGCTAAACCTCACTCATTCTTCAGTAGCAGAGATGTTATCTCTTCCAAACACCCAGTTGAAACTCCTAGAAAATGTAAGCAATATACCATTCTTCAAAATATACACCCAATGCCTAAGTCACTCAAATACAACTCTCTCAAAATGAGGCATGAATGTTGAATCTTTCTATGACACACTGAGAAAACAAAAATTGTATACTGATAATACAATTGGCAATATGTAGAAAACTTCCATTCAAGCATCATACTTCAGGGGCTGGAGAGGTGATTCAGCAGTAGAACATTTTCCTGGCATACTTGAGGACCCAGGTTCAAACCCCAGCAACACATACACAACTAAGTGTCAGTAAAACAGAAAGGAGATGAAAAAATAAGTAAAATTGACTCTTTTGCACTCTCTCTCTCTCTTTAAAACAATCATACTTCAAAGACATCAAAATGTGTGCAAACTACTAACAGCTGGCTGCTTTTCCTGAGTGCTCTCACATTCATTCTTCACTTAAAGAATATTGGCTTTTTGAAAGATCAGGGGCAATGCATGTTACAACATTTCTAGGATTGTACCCCCTGAAACAAAGAATAGAGCTTCATCCCTTCAAAGGATAAAAAAAAAAAAAAGAAAAAAGAAAGAAAACATGTAAAGATTTGATGGGCTAGCTACTTTCTCTTATTCTAAAAATTCTTCAGGGGCTGGAGATATAGCTCAGTGACAGAGCATTTTCCTGGCATACATGATGTCCTGGGTTCAAAGCCCAAGCACTGCAAAAAAGTAAAAACAAAATTTAACTCCCTAAAAATTTCTCCACAATTATCTCTCTCTCCTCCAATGTTCTGTTCCATATATGAAAATCTGTTTAGGTACACATGTCATGGAGCTTCAAATTATTAAAGATTGTTAAATTTTTAAGGGGGAAAATACATATTCTCCAACATAGTAAGATATACAGGCATAGGTTTATTTCATAAAAAAAGAAAAACTGGGGGCTGAAGCGGTGGCTTGGGGGTTACAGTGCTTGCCTGGCATTTACAAGTACGCGATTTCAAACCCCAGCACCACCTATGCAACAAAGTCTCAGAGAAACGAAGGCCATGTGAAAAACTAAATAAAATTGATTTTTACTTTCTCTCTCCCACTGTCCTTCTCTCTTTAAAAGGAATAAAAGAAAAAGAAAAACTCATTAGAATCAGGATGTTGCAGCAACACAGCAAAATCTATGTTCATAGCAGCCCAACTAATAATAGCTAAATTATGTAAAAAATCCAGATGCCCCTCACTGGATGAATGGATATAACCACAGTAGTATTTGGATCCATTCATCCAGTGAAGGGCATCTAGGTTGTTTCCATTTTTAGTCATAATAAATTGAGCTGCTGTAAACAATCATGTACCTATATTTCTGTAATAATTTGATTCTAGCTCTTCTGGGATAATATCTAGCAGTGGGAATGGTGGGTTGATAGGTGCTTTGATTCCTAATTTTTGGAGAAGTCTCCACACTGCTTTCTAGAGTGGCTATAAAAGTTTGCAGTCCCATCAATAGCGTGTTAGTGTTCCTTTCTCCCCACAACCCCTCTAGCATCTGTTGTTGTTTGTATTTTTCTTCTTTGCCAATCTGACTGGAGTGAGGTGGAATCTCAGTACAGTTTTGGCTTGCATTTCTCTTATTGGTAGTGATGTAGAATATTTTCTCATGTATCTATTGGCTTTTTGCACTTCCCCTGTTGGGAAGTTCTGTTTAGTTCCAAAGCCGATTTATGGATTGGAGTGTTTGTGTTTTTGGTGTTAAGTTCTTTGAGCTCTTTGTATATTCTGAATATTATCCCCCTGTTGGAGAGGCAGCAGGCCATGATTCTCTCCCATTCTGTAGGTTCTCTCTTGACAACTATGCTTACTCTTTCTCCCATGCTGCCACCTATTCCAGTGCTTTCATGACCCCAAATCCTGGGATACTGTGAAAATGGCTTTTGTCTTCTAACTTCTTTATGTCTGAACCTTTGAATTTGGTGGCCACTACCTGTAAGGAAGGCAGTGTTCTACTATGGTTTCCTCTGCCTCTGACAAAGTTTTTTAGTATTGTTAGTGTTTTAAGCCATTTTGCTAATTTGATAGGGTCTGCTAATATAGGGGGTTCATTCTCTATCAGTTTTCATTCTAGTCATACAAAAAATTTGTTTAAAGAAATGCAGTGTTTTTCACTAGTTCATTCCAAAGTCAAGATGACTTAAAATTGACTGGAGAGAGTGGAATGGGGCTGGAACTTGTAAAGTCACATTATGATGTCAAAGGTCTCACAAGGCCCTTCACTGAGCTTATGGGTAAGAGCATGGAGCAGAAAAATCAATTACAGAAATAAAGAACTAGAAAATGGGAGGGGGAAAAAGTAATATTAAGTATTATATTTGAACCTGTATTTTGCAAGTAAGCTTTGTAGTACTATAAGTATAAGTCATAATCCCACTTTATTATAAGTCAGGCAATTTAAAATGAAAGAACTCTAGAGCAGTGGTTAAGAGTTTAAGGTGGAGATTTTTGCTCTTGAGCTTCTTAGTTGTGTTACCTGATTGTAAGTTATTCTTTATGAGTCTTAGCTTCATTATTGCCAAAATGTGTGTGAGTTACACACACACACCCCACACACACCCACACACATTGGTCAAGAAAGAAAACCTATTGAACTTTGAAGCTGTAAAAGAGAATTATTAAAAGAATAACATAACCTATTTGCAACTCAAATTTAGGAAGTTCAATCAGATCTCATAGATCTTTATTCTTTGATTCAACATGGATATACCAGCATGCCCATGGTGTATTCTGCGGACAGACTTTCTCCATTTATTTTTCATGATCACATGATTAAAATTGGCTATCAGTCCTGAGTTCATTCAACCTTCCAGTGTCTTGCTACTGTGTCTATATCTTGATTCAAATACATAGAGATTCACATTTGTAATTTGTCACATAATGTTTGAATGTCTTTAAATCAGTGTCCAGAGTTGGGTGTATGGGTTGTGACCCCATAAGTGGGGAGTAGATGGGGATAGCCAAATGGCCCATTGCTTACTCCATAGAGGATAGAAACCAGACACTCTCTTCTCTTGAGATGAGGGTGTGGGCTCTGTACGTAAGGTGATTTAGAAATAACTGTCTCTTTGTGATCCATTAGTAAACAGTACTTATTCTTCCTCATTATAATTAAAATAATTTAAGGACCCTAAACTGTAAGTTTGGTGAACTAAATTCTAGTCTGATGTGGCCTATTAGAATCATTTGGGGAAGAATTAAAAATTTTTCATGCCTAAGCTGCATCCCAAACCAATTATATCATATTTCCAGACTCTCCAGCAATGGGATCCTGTTTTCAGCATTTTTCAAAGCTCTCGGGTGATTGCAAATATGTAACCAAAGTTGAGAAAAATGGTCACAGTATTTATATTTATGTGAACAGGTTCTAAACCTGTTTGACTTTTCTGTGGGTTAGTTTAAGGACTGATGAAAAGCTTTAATGAGGAAGAAACAGATGAGTATGTATTTTTGTTTCTGAATTGAACATTGTGAAAAAAATACATAACTCACAGTGAACCATGCTGGTTTTACATGTAGAAATTTGAATTTTTTTAATCGTTTGTGTGGATTTCCTTTGCCTTTGGTGGGGCCATTTCATTGTTTTATTCCTAGGGGGATGGTGATCAGGGGCACCAGAGATTGAACCCAGCAATGCTTAACCACTGAGCCCCACCCCAGCCCTTGCCTATTCAGTTCTTTTTATCTTCATTTTTACAGTGAGCAGTCTGCACTCTTGCAGGCAACACTCAGGTTAAACAGCCTCTCAACTCTGGGAGCCTAGAGACTGATGGGGCTATGGGACAAGCATTCACATTGACACAAATGTGACATAAAGAGGAGAGCACACCCACCCTGTCCGTAGTACTCATGATGAATTCCTTGTGCTCTTGCCACAGATTAAAAAAAAAAAATTAAGAATGGGAGGTTCTTGAGGCTGGAGCGGTGGCTTGGCAGTTATGGCTCTTACCTGGCATGTGCAAATACAGGGGTTCCACTTGGTTAGATGACCAGGAATTTCAAAGAAATAGAATCACAAGGTTGGGAATAAGGGCAATTGGAGAAGAAATTAATCTTTCCTAATTTCACTAGATATAAGGAAATTTATGCCCCATGTAATTCTCACTAACAGGTCTGATTTGGGAGGATGTTGTCAATAATCACGTGAACAAGATGGTCCACCTTGGGGAAGTTGTGTTGGTAAGCACAGGACATTCAAGTGCTTACTCAGTGGGCATGTAACTGTTATTTGCCATGGAGATGAACCTGGGCCCAGTAGCATAGACATCCTCTTACCAAGGCTATGTAGCTCTGCCACTGCTAAAAGCCCAGATTGATAAGTACCACCAGCAACCCTGAGTCCCCAATATGGTGCAGTGTCACAAAGAAACTAAATAACTGCTTTTTGATAGGTTGATTACACCAGAACCCTTTCATCATGGAGGAGGCAGAAGTTTGTTCTCACTGGAGTTGATACTTGTACTGGATTCTTGTGTTTCTTGCTTTATCATGCTTCTGTTTGTACCGTCATGGACAGATACATTAATATAAATTTCATACTCAAATTTAGAAACATAACTATAAACTTTTAATTATTCCGTTATGCATGCAGGAGAAGAGGACAGTACTATTGATTTTCTTTAAGTTTGGCAGAAAAATACAGATGTCAGTTGCAACATTCTTACCACATTAAATCCTTATCAAAAAGAAAATCAGAGTTACGGACTCCTGTAATTTCAAAGGATGTGTCGTTACCACTTTCTAAAGCTTTTGCAGTCTTATAAGATCCTTTGGTTCTAATAACATTCATATTAACAGGGAGCAAAGCTTTTTTTTTAACAAAGAAAAGATTTTCTAGTAACAGTTATGCATATTCACATGTCTCCATATTGCTGAGAACACACTTGATATTCTTCGTAACTTTCTTAATTTAATACCTTATCAAATCAGGTTTTTGAAGTGGCATATGATATAGAATCGTATTTTTTTTTCATAACTGCCAGAAGGCACATCTCTTTCTCAGACTTTTTGGTTTAATTATAGAGAGACTCATTTTTAAGGTGAGGTTCTGAAATTTATTAGCTACATTGTGACGAAGTTATATACATGCAGAGTTTTATTGCCAGAAGAGTAGGAAGGGATACTGAGTTACTTAATAACAAATAAATAAGGAGATAAAGTTTTCCTTTATTACTGAATGCTTTGTTTATTGGTAATTTTGAAACCTCAAAGACCATAAATATTCTATTATTGTGTTAAAGTTATAGAATAAAAGCAATCTGGTTTAGTAGGATTTCATAGAGAAAAGATTTAGAGATTTTATAAAGCTCAATACTTATCAACATTGAGAAAACTACAGAATGATACAAAAATATACACAGCATTTACTAGCATATTATTTTTAATATATTTTTATTAGTGCATTATAGTTTTACATAATGATGGAATTAGTTTTCACATGTTCCTAGAGGCACAGAAATCAGCAATGCAATTTGTTCAATATCCCCACTCCACACACCCGTCTACCTCTCTCCTCCCTTCCCCTGATCCCTTGTCTTTCTTCTGGGTCCTATATTGTTCCTAAAACACCCAAATACAGTGACATAACTCTTTTACCTGTGAAGAATATTTATATATATATGGCTATAGTATGTACGGTGACATTTATACTGCTTGAAAGGCACCTTGCTTTATCTCAGATGCAATATTTTCCCTTCTCCCTTCCGTTGTTGTTCTTCAAAATATTTGACAATAGGATTAAACATTTAAATTTTTGTACAGGTATGCAGCATAACTTGTTCAAATATCTTATAAGTGTATTGTAACTGTATCTCATAAATATTAACATTTTACTTTTTTGTTCCATGACTAGCATCTTATTTTGATTAGGTAAATTATTTGCATTGCACATGGCATATTGAGTTTAAGTTATGCTAAGAATGTGTCTACTTAGCAATAAAGATGTGATGGTGGGGGAGAAGCAGCATGCCAGCTGACTTCACTAGCAGAGAGGTTGTGCTTCCTCTGTAGTACTTCAGAGAGCAGATCTTAGCTTTAGCCATAGGAAGAAATTGGCTTGTGAAGGTGTCTAAACCAAGATTGGCCGACCACAGGCATATTTAAAAAGTTATTATTGTATTTGTATCTTCATCTAACCTTTCATCTATTTATTTAAATTTCTTTGCAGAGCTTGAGGTCTAATCCAAGGTATAGCACATGCTAGGCAAGCATACTTCCACTGAGCTACACCCTCCACCCCAACTTTTATTTTGAAATACTTCCTAACCATAGATTTTATTTTGAAAGATTTAAAAATTTCAAAAGCTGAAAAAGAGGACAAGGAACACCTCTATGACCTTCACCTAGATGTACAAATTAATTTTTAAAATTTGTTTTTCCATGTCTCTCATTTTGATGAATTATTTGAAAAGTATTTGCTAATCTCCACAAAATTCACCTCTAACTTCTTCAGCAAGTGTCTCCTAAGAATAAAAACATTCACCAACTTGTTCCCATTCATCTACATGTGCATACTATGGTTCTTATAAGCCAGCTGGAAAAATAGTATGTTCCTTCATACAGGAAACATTCCTTCAGTGAAGTTAATAAATTCTGTACCATCTACACCTATAATTTCAGGTACTTGGAAGACTGAAGCAAGAGGATCACAAGTTCAAGGCCAGCCTGGGCAACTTAGACCCCTGTTTCAAAATAAACAGGGGCTAATTCAGCAGTAGGGCACCCCTGGTTTCAATCCCAAGTACCAAAAAGCAGAACAAAACAAAACTCAGCTATGATATAAATGAAAGTTGGTCTTCTCTCTTCCTAATTATTTGTCTTAAAGAAAATAGCATCTGGTAAGCTGGGCATGGTGGTTCACACCTGTAATCCCAGTGACTCAGGAGGCTGAGACAGGAGAATTGCAAGTTTAAACTCAGCCTCAGAAACTTAGCAAACAAGACTCTGTCTCCAAAAAGAAGAAGAAAGAGAAGGAAAAACAGGGGAAAAGGGGGAATAGGAGGTGGAGAAAGAGAGGTGGAACAGGAGGAGAAGAAAGCATTTAGGAAATAGAAAACAACACCACCACCAACACCTGAGGGTGCTCTGGTCGAATTTTGAGAACTATGAAAGTCTAACATGTTTGAAGGGCTAGTGAACAGATCTTAAAACTCTATCCCTGGGGGATGGAGCGGTGGTTCATTGGTTAAAGCACTTGCCTGGCACGCACAAGTACCCAGGTCCAAACCCAGCACCGTATACACAACTGTCAGAACAACAAAAACCAGATGAAAAACTAAAAAAAATAAAAATAATTCTCTTTTTCACTGTCCACTGCTCTAAAAAAAAACCCCAAACTGTTATTTCTTAGAAGAATATGTAGTACTGTGATCATACTGCCTTCTAAATTCAAGTATTGATCACCTTATTCTTTAAGAATACCATTAATTCAGTAATCCCTGGCATTCCTAGAGATTTTAAAAATTTCATAAGCCTGATTACAGTTATTCTTTTTAAAGTTTTTTTATTTCAATGGAAATATGGTGTCCAAATTCACATTTATAGTCTAGAGAACATTACTTGTTTTCTCCCCTCCCCTGACACCTGTCCCCTTTCCCACTCCCTACATATCTATGGTTCCCCTAGATTATGTGTTGTTATGGATTGCTGGGTCTAATACATGAGTCTGACAACCTTTCACCCAAGCCTGAGTTTTGCTCTAGACTCCACAAATGAGGGAAAACATTTGGCCCTTGAGTCCTAGGTTTCGCTAACTTCACTCAGCACGATTTCTTCCATTGCCGCCATTTATCTTCAAAGGCTGAAGTATCATTTTCTTCTATTTGCAGAGTAGAATTCTATTGTGTATGTGTGTGTGTGTGTGTGTGTGTGTATGTATGTATTCCACAGCTTTTGGATCATTCATCCAGTGAGGGGCATCTGGATTTTTACATAATTTAGCTATTATTAGTTGAGCTGATATGAACATAAATATTGCTGTATTGCTGCAATATGCTGATTTCAACCAGTTTCCCTTTTTCTTTTCTTTTTAAAAGAGAGGGATAGTGGGAGAGAGAGAGAAAGAAAGAAAGAATCAATTTTATTTAAAAATCTAAGACAGCATGAAAGTGAGCTAAGCTTAAATAATAATCTCAGCATAGGTGAAATTTCACATAAGGTGAGGGAACCATAACTACGAAGGTTGTGGGGAAGGGAAGGAGGAATGGAGGGGAGGGAGGGATTAGGGGGGATATCAATGCAACTGGGAACTCTCAACACCCATGAGAAGCCCAACTAAACAAGGCAGGCACAGAAGCTCAGAAATTTCAAAATGAATACACAAGTGTATGCTTATTTCCATCCTAACATGGAGGTAATGCAGAGGAGACATGAAAGTGAAAGTGGGGAGTGGACAAAGGGGACAGATCCTGGACTAGGATGGGCCTTAACTTACTTGTCACTATCCATGTATGCATGAATATGGAACAGGGATTCCCTCCAATATGTAAGACTATGTCGAACAAAAACAAAAACAAAACACCACCACCAAAAGAGCAAGTTAAAAATCTAAAGATTTCAGTCAAGATCCTAAGGGCCTAGCAAGATCAGGGAAAGAAAACAACTTTGTGGCTGCAAAGATTTGAACAGTAGGTTGATCTCAAACAGAACCTAGGAAGGAAGGATTCAAGCAAAAGAGAGGAGGCAAGGAAAGAACATAACTGATGACAGGAATTGTGCTGGAAAAGGCAATCACCTGAGGAGTGTGTCCAAGTTCCCACAGCGCCAACCAAGGAACCATTTACAGATAAATCAACCGGCTTCTATTAAAAAAAAAAAAAAAAGACAGAGAAGCTTGAATGTGCAGGAATATGTTTCTGCTTTTAGATAGTACAATCTCCCTCAGCCAAAGCTACAGAGATGCTTTGCTCCCGCAGTTCAACAAGTGGTGAATATTAAAAAACAAACAAACAAACAAAAAAAACAGTAAATTTCCAAAATTATTCCAAATTGAGAGCCTGTCTCCTTTACTTTGATATGGTCTATCTTATCCTTTGTAACTGTGCAGTGTGACTAAATATGAGTATAATAGGGTGAAAATTCCCAGTTTGCTACTTCTAATATAAATATTACTGTTAAATCTAAATATTTTTACTTATTTCTTCACTAATAAGCAATGTAATATGTACATTGCTCTTGTTACATTTAGTAGACTATAGAAAATAGCATTAGTTAGTGCCAGGTACAGATCATTGAACTTTAAAGCACTAAACATCATACATTATAATTATCTAAGATAAGAGGGCATTTATTTTAGATGGAAATTTGAGAGTGTTGATTTTTTCTTTTTAAAGTCTTCATTGATGTAGACTCTGATATCCTACACTATGATTATAGTAAATAATGATGAAGTAGGACTAAGAGAAAATAAATTAACTTATTAAAAAGAGAAACCACTTAGCAGCATATTTATAGTTTATTGAAACACAAAATTATATAATAGTATTTTATTTTTTATGGTAGCGCTTTTTGTAGTTAAGAAATTTAGTTGTACAATCAAAAATGTAGCCAAAGTAACAATATGATATGTGTATATTTTAAAATCAGAATTACCCCCAGATCCCTCCATATACTCTCTTTCCCTCTCCCTCAATAAGACCCTGCCCCCTTCCTGATACATATCTATGAATGCCCTAGTTTGTGTGTTACTATGCTTTCCTGGGTCTAATGCATGAGATTGACTACCATTCACACAGTCCTAGGTTTAGCTCCAGCCTCCACAGATAAGTGAACACATTCAACCCTTTACTCTCTGGTTTACACTAACTTCACTCAACATGATTTCTTCCATTGCCATCCACTTACCTTCAGAGGATGCAATTTTGTTGCTTCTAATTGATGAGTAGGACTCCATGGTATATATATATAACACAGTGTTTGGATCCATTCATCCAGTCAGGGGCATCTGAGTTGGTTCCATAATTTAGCTACTGTAAATTGAGCTGCTATGCACATAGATTTTGCTGTGTCACTCTGATGTGCTGATTCTAAATCCCTTGAAGAATACCCAGAAGAGGGATAGCTGGATCATATGGTGTGTTCATCCCTAGTTTTTTGAGGATTCTCCATACTGCTTTCCAGAGGGTCAGTACCAGTTTGCTGTTCCACCAACAATGTGCTAGTGTTCCTATTTTTTGTAACCCCTCCAGCATCTTTTATTATTTATATTCTTCATTTTTGCCAATCTGACTGGAGTGAGGTAAAATCTTAATTTAGTTTTGATTTGAATTTCTATGATTACTAGTGATTAGAGCACTTTCTCATGTAATGATTGGCTTGCTCAATGTCCTCTGTTGAGGAATTTCTATGTAGCTCTTTGGCCCATTTATTGATTGGGCTGTTTATGTTTCTGAAATTGAGATTTTTGAGGACTTAGTGAATTCTGCACATTAGTCCCTTGTCAGAAGAATCGCAGGTCATGATTCTCTCCTGTTCTGTAGGAAGACTCTTGAAAATTTTGATCAAATCCTTAGTTGTGCAAAAGCTTTTTAGTTTTATGACATGAAACTCACTGATATTTAACTTTACTTCTCTCACTTAAGGAGACGTGTTGAAAAAGTCTTTGTCTACTCCCAAATCTAGAATGTTGGTTCTAACTTTTCTTTCAGCAGTTGCGTGTTAGCTGGTTTAATGTCTAGTTCCTTGATCCATTTTGATTTGTTCTTTGTGCAAGGTGAGAGGAAAGGGTCTAATTCCAACTTTCTGCAAGTAGCTGTCCAGTTTGTCCAGCACCACGTGTTCAATAGGCTGTCATTCCTCCATGTTCTATTTTGTCCCAATTTGTCAAAGATCAGATGTTTAAAGATTTGTGGGTTTGTTTCAGGGTCTTCTACTCTATTCCATTGGTCTTCATTGCTATTTTGATACCCGTACCATGCTGTTTTTTTTTTCCTACAGCTCTATAGCATAGTTTTAGATCTGGTATAGCAAAGCCAGCGGTTTCATCTTTCTTGCTCAATAACGTTTTGACTATTCTGGGTTTCTTGTTGTTCCAAATGAATTTGAGAATTGCTTTTTCTACATCTGTAAACAATGACATTGGTATCTTGATGGGGATTGCATTGAATCTATAAAGAACTTTTGGCAGAATGGCCATTTTGATTGTATTAATTCTGTCTAACCAAGAGCATGGAACATCTTTCCATCTTCTCAGGTCATGTTGGATTTCATTCTTCAGTGTCCAAATAACTATTGTTGTAGAGGTCTTTGACTTCCCTTGTTAGATTAATTCCCAGGTATTTTATTCTTTCAAAGGATATTGTGAATGGCACTGAGTTCATGATTTCTTCTTCGGCCCTATTTTTGTTAATGTACAGGAATGTCTTTGATTTATGAGTATTGATCTTGTAGCCTGCCACTTCGCTAAATCTATTTATAAGTTCAAGCATTTCTCTGGTGGATTTTTTTGGATCTTCTAAGTAAAGTGTCATATTTTCAGCAAAAAGGGAGAGTTTGACTTCCTCTCTTCCAATTCTCACTTTGGTTTCCTCCTCTTGCCTGATTGCTCCAGCTAGGGTCTCAAAAATTATATGAAATAAAAGCAGTGAGAGTGGACAGCCTTGTCTTGTTCCAGAGTTTAGTGGAAATATTTTTAGCTTTTGTCCATTTACTATTAAAATAGCCAAGAGTTTGGCATACATAGCCTTTACGTAGTTTAGATAAGTTCCTTTGATCCTTATTTTCTCTAGAGTGTTGAACATAAAAGGGTGCTGAATTTTATCAAAGGCATTTTCTGCATCAATTGTGATGACCATATGGTTTTTGTCTTTAGTTCTGTTTCAGTGATGGAATACATTAACTGATTTGCATATGTTGAACCAGCCCTGCAGAACTGGAATGAAGCCCTCTTGATCATGATGAATTATTTTCTTGATATGTTTTTGAATATGGTTTGCTAGAACTTTATTAAGGATTTTTGTATCTAGGTTCATCAGTTACATTGTTCTGTAGTTTTCTTTTTTTGATGTGTCATGTTGGGTTTTGGTATCAGAGTTATGGTTGCTTCGTAACATGTGTTTGGGAGAGTGCCCTCCTTTTCAATTTATTGAAATAGCTTTATGATGAGAGGTGTTAGCTCCTCCCCAAAAGTGTGGTAACACTCAGTAGGGAAACCATCAGGTCCTGGGCTTTTCTTCTTTGGTAGGCTTTTAATTACTGTATGTATTTCAGTGCTTATTATTGGGCTGTTCAGGAATTCAGTATTGGCCTGTGTTAATTTAGGGGTGTTGTATGTGTCTTGAAATTTGTCCATGTCTTCCAGATTGTCTATTTTAGAGGAATATAGTTTTTCAAAATATGATCTCATAATTCATTGTATTTTATTAGGTTAGTGGTGATATGTTGGGGTGTAGCCTTCACCCCATTTGAACAGCTGCCCTAGGGCAATCTTCTTACTATTTCCATAAGTTCCTTCAGGAAGGTCTGCTAGATCCTGCTTTGTTATGCAAAGAGTTAGAGTGGGTTGGAATGTGCTGTTACCTAATTGTTTGTCTATATTCGAAATCTGCATAACCCCTGGCAACTCCCATAGAAGGATTATTGATTCCTTGGCTGTCTCCCCTCCTCCCTATATAAAAACCTGTGTGCCTTAATAATAAACGGATTCTGGGCTGCCATCAGCTGCGTGTGGTTGACTCGTCTTCCCCAGTTGGGAGGGAAGTGGTCCCCGGACGAGGAGGGGCCGAGAGGGGCCCAGTTTCCAGCCGTAGGCATTCATCTTCCTCCTGATCGTCTCCCAATCCAGCCCCCCAACAGTGATTGTTCCATTTTCATTGGTGATTTTATAGATTTGCTTCATTTCTCTCCTTCTTTTAGTGAGATTGACTGGGGGTTTAACAATTTTACTTATTCTTTCGAAGAACCAGCTCTTTGTTTCATTGATTCTGTTTATTGTTTTTTTTTTTTTCTCAATTTCATTGATTTCAGCTCTGATCTTGATTATTTCCTGTCTTCTGCTGGCTTTGGGGTTACATTCTTCTTCCTTTTGTAGGAATTTGAGGTGGAACATGAGCTTATTTATTTGAAATCTCTCTTGATTCTTAATGTGAGCATTCAGTGCTATAAAGTTTCCCCTTAGGAATGCTTTCAGGCTGTCCCAGAGGTTTTGATACGTTGTATCTTCATTCTCATTCTGTTCCAAGAATTTTTTGATTTCTGCTCTCTTGTCTTCTTGGATTCACACTTCATTTAATAGGGTATTATTCAATCTCCATAAATATAAATGTTTTCTGTTTTGATTTTTGCTGTTGATTGCTACAGTCATGGCATTGTGGTCTAGTAGGATACACGGAATAATGCCTACTTTTATATATTTGCTGAGATTTCCCTTATGAGCCAAACTGTGGTCTATTTTCAAGAAGGATCTATGTGCTGCTGAGAAGAATGTGTATTCCAATGATTTGGGGCAGAATATTCTATATGTCTGTTAGGTCCTTTTGATTTATGGAGTTGTTTAGGCTGGAGATTTCTTTATTGATTTTTTGTTTTGATATGTCGATTGGTGACAGAGGAGTTTTGATGTCACCCAGTATTATTGTACTGAGGTTCACAAGTGGTTTTACATCATGAAATAATTTTTTCTCATAGTTAGGAGCACTATTTTTTGGACAGCATATTTTCACTATGGTTATATCTTCCTGTTGTAGGTTTCCCTTTACTACTAAGTAGTGACCTTCTTTATCTCTTTTCATTAGTTTATGTTTGAAATCTACTTTGTTGAATATAAGTATTGTGACACCAGCTTGCTTTCTTGGACAATATGTATGGTGGATTTTTTCCATCCTTTCACCCCTAGTCTGTGGATGTCATTGACTGTTAAGTGGGTCTCTTGTAAGCAGCATATTGTTGGATTTTTGTTTTTATTTGGTCTGCTAATTTGGTCTTTTGAGACGTGCATTTAGACCATTCACATTCAGTGTTCTAATGGAAGTGTATATGTAGTTCATAATCATTTCATAGTATCAGTAAGTTCTGTGCTGTTTTGGTTGGGTATTGATAGGATGCACCTTTATTAAATGTCCTCTGTTTGTCGGTTTTGAGTATTGATTGCTTGTTTTTCTATCTGGAGTGTATCCTTGAGGATTCTTTTTAAAGCTGGTTTTCTGTTAAAAAATGCTGCCAGTTTTATCTTATCATGAAAAGTTCATATTTCCCCTTCAAGTATGAAGCTGAGATTTTTCCATGACCTTCTTGTCTCCAGAGTCTGGGATGAAAAGTCAGAGGTTATTCTTACTGGTTTGTCTCTGAATGTGATTTGGTGTTTCTCCCTTGCTGCTTTTAATATTCTTTCCTTGATAGCCCTGTTGTACATTTTAACATGATGTGTCTTGGTGAGTTTCTCATTTGATTCGGACTATTGGGTGTTCTCTAACCCTCCTGGATGAACATATCTGACTCTATTTTTATGTGGGGAAAGTTTTTTTTAACAATTTCCTTGAGGATATTGCTCATACTATTCATTTGTGTTTCAATTTCTTCTTGTATTCCAATTACTCTCACATTGTTTCTTCTCATTTCATTATAGACATTTTTAAAATTCTGATCATGTTCTTTAAATTGTTTTTCTTTTTTGTCATCTGTTCACTGAAGCTTGCTCAGTCTGTCCTCATTATCAAATTAAGTTCTTTCTTCAATAGCTGAGGTTCTATTTTCTTCAGGAGTCAGTCTATTATTAAATTCTTCCATGGTTCCTGTCATGTCATTGACTGCAGATTTTATCTCTGTAACTTCCTTTTGGAGTATGTCTATTTTTTTTGATGATAGAGTTTTTCAACTCTTGAGTTTTTCATTTATTCCCTTCACTAACTCTTCCTTTAGTTCATTGTTTCTTTCCATTATCAGATCATTGATTATTTGTTCTAGATTTTTCTCCAAGTCCCTGGCCATGGAATACTTGCTAGCGTAGTTGTGGGTGTGAGGTGAACCTCTTCTAATTTGATTCTTCATCTTTGAAGAGCTTCTTTTGGATTTTTGAATTGAGGTTCACTATGTGATCACTAGACAAGTCTCTGGGTACTTCTTCCTTGCACATCAAGAAGTGGGTGTCTGATCCCACTGCTCTGCGATTTCTGCCTGGAGTCTTATTTTGTTACATCTTGGATTTAATTTCCAGTATTTGGACTTCAACCTGGTTGGGTTTGTGGCTGCCTCCTGTGTCATTGAAACTAAGTGGTAGGATTGTGCCACTGGGTGATAGATAGGGTCTCAGGGCTGTTGCTTAGGCCCGTCTGGACTGATCTATGTGCTGGTCTGGGATCTGGGCTCCTTGTTGAAGGGATGGGTCCAATAACTCTATACTAGACAGGTGTGTGGTATAGCTGGTGGTGTTGGGGAGTCCTTGGAGGTCACCAGTGTGCCTGATGTGGTGGGACTGGAGTCCTAGGCACACATGGGTGTGGGGTGGTGTTACTCAGGTTTCTTTGTACTCCTTAAATTGAAGCAAGTTCTTGGTCTGAGCTCTCTGTTTCTCTTTAGGTTCTTTGTTGTAGGATTGGGAGTTTTGTTGCATCCCTAATTTGAGATGAGGCAATGTTGGGGAAGTGGATTTCAGGATTCCAATCCCTAGCATTTGCTCTACTAATAATCCTTGAGATTTTTCAGCTCCCCCTGAGCTAGTATGAGTTCATCAATTCAAACATTCAGTGCATGCAATAAGTGGTATTAATTTGGTTATTTTATATCAAATATAACCTATACTTAAATTCCACCTCTGAAGTAAATGTCAGTGTTAGTCATTGCTTTTGGTAACCATAGTGTTTGACTATCCCCTATGTCAGGTTTCAAAGCATGCAATAATTAATGAGTTTGACATTCATGGTGATAATGGTGACACAGCACTAATAATGGTGGGTAGAATGGTCTAGACCAGTTAGAAGCCAGTGAGAGATGAGAAAGTAAGAGGAAGTTAGAGAGGAGATTGTGTTCTCCAAATTGTTGCAGAGAGAAAATAGACGAGGTAAAGGATTTGCTAGAGAAAAAAAGAAAAGAACAGAACAGAAAAGCGAAGGAAAGATGAAAAGACTAATGAAACAAAACAGCAGCTACAAACAAACTGACAAATAAACAAATGGTAAATTAAAAAAACAAGCCCAGCAAGTATTTTATGGGTTCTTGAAAACTTATCCAGCTTGCACATCAAAAACTGGAAGAAGGAAAATGGAGGGAAAAAAAAGAGAAGAAAAAACATACATAGGAAGTAAAAAAATATAAAATAAAATTTTCTTTTTTTTTTTTTTTAAAGAGAGAGGGACAGTGAGAAAGACAGAGAAAGAGAGAAACAACTTTATTTAGTTTTTCACATGGCCTTGGTTGCTCCAATACTCAGTTGTGTATGTGGTGCTGGGGTTTGAACCCGGGTCCTCGTGCTTGCCAGGCAAGCACCGAAACCGCTGAGCCACCACCGCTCCAGCCCAAATAAAATTTTCTTGATGAAAACTTGGAACTCTAATCTCTGAGGTCTCCTTTCTGTTACACAATAGGGGCAGGTGTTAAGCATCCAGCTAAGTTTTGCTAACAGGGTCTTTCGGTTTTAGTTTATGCAATCTCAAGTTTAGGAGTGGGTGATCTCCAAATCCTGGAATTTTCAGGGTAGAGGTTTCTGTGAAGATAATGGATTGAGATGGTTTTAGAGCTACCTCTGCTGCATGCACTCCTGGTTCCTCTTGACTTTTTGCACTGGGACAGAGGTCTTCTGCTCCTGTCCATTCTGGGGTTGTAGCTTGAGACTTCTGGGTGGGGCATGGGGGTGAACCAGGTTAGCGAGGCTCCCCTGTGTTCCACAAACCCAAATCCGCCATTCTAATTGCGGGCACAGCCTGTCCCATGCCTCCTCTTCCCAGTTCAGTCTCTGAACTGTGGCTGACTCCTGGCAAATTTACTGAGTAGCTTGTTCCAAGCTGCTGACTCACTCCCGCCAGCCAAAGTGGCTCCTGGGGAGCCCCCAGATTAAAAAAATAAGTTTCTCCCATATGTACTCATCTGAGCGATACAGCTTATTCCTTGCATAATGGAGGTCAGAAGGAAAGTCTCCAATCCAAATTCACTGTTCCCTATCAGCCTGGGGTCCTCCTTGGCTGATGAATCATCTCCTCCCCCACTGCCTTATTGCTACAGGGCAATGAGTAGACCTCATGTCTACTGGGGGACCCAGCTTTAATGTATAAAAATCCCACTTTTTCCCACCAAGCATATCCAAATCTCAACTCTTCCAAAATTCTCTCTAAATGAACGCTGAGCTGTGTTTGTGATTATTCCCAAAATACACCTACTATTGGTGAAGCAGTCCTGGACATTTTTCTTCCATTCATGGAGATGAGCACAAAGCAGTCAGTCTGTCAGCCTGCCATCTTTCCTCCTCTAACACTATTTTATATATGTATATAATCTATAGTGATTTTTTTCAGTCAAAATTGGTAAATTGTAGAAAATTCTCAACATAGACAAAAAGGGAGAGAACAGTATAAAGGAATTCCTTATGGAATTCTCTATCAACTTGAAAAATAAAACATATGGAAAATATGCTTTCATTTCTTTCTCCCTCATCCCCAATTTTAATCTCCCCAGAACTAACTTTAAACAAATTCTAAAGATCATATGATTCTATTCATAAATACTTAAGTAACCATAGTGATAATACTTAAGTTAATGTAGGAAATCTGAATCCATTTTATTAGTATGGATATTTTATCATTTATAGCTATTTTATATGGAGATATTAACATTAATGTGTGCTTATAGCTCATAGTTGTTTTTGGCTCATCCTATCAGGTAACATGTTAACCAGTCAGGTTCAGATTCAGTCAGGTAAATTCCAATTTGTTCCTGGGATCTTCAAAAGGTCAGGACTGTTCGGATGCTGTTAATAATAATAAACAATAATGAGTACAATTTACATGGAAAACTTAGCCAAAAGCCACAAATGATTTTTGTCTTTTCATTTCAGGATTTGGTGTAGTGTTTCTTTATACACATTCACTTTGTACAGATTTATTTCTTCTATTTTGTCATCCTCTCATTCATAGCATTAATATTGTCATATAGTGGTACTAGAAAGCTGGGGAAATTATGGACCATCACTTGAAAATAGTTCTGTGGCTGCAAAGGTCTGAGTAGGAGGTGGATCTCAAACTGAACCTAGGAAGGATTCAAGGAAGCAAAAGAGAGGACGAGGAGGAGAGAGAAGATAACTGATGAAGGGAATTGCCCTAGAAAATCCAAGGTCCTGGAAAGGTCCTGTTGCTCAGCGGCTCTGATAAGTACAGCATACTGGATGGGGCATGAGGTTTTAGGCTTGCAGTAGTCACTGCTGCTGGCTCTCACTTTGCCAAGGACAAGGTGGGCATCAGAGGAGGGGGATCTTGGTGTATTGGGATG
>PVKS010025765.1:0-29429 GCA_004027875.1 Aplodontia rufa | reverse complement strand
TACTTAAGCAATGTCCTTTTTTTTTTCTTTTTTCAGTACTGGGGATTGAACCCAGGGTCGCTTAACACCCAGCCACATCCCCAGCTCTTTTTATTTTTATTTTCAGACAGGGTCTCACTAAGTTGCTTAGGGCCTTGGTAAGTTGCTAAGGCTGGCTTCAAACTTGTGATCCTCCTGCCTCAGCCTCCTGTCTTAGTCTCCTGCATCACTGGGATTATAAGAGTGTGCCAACACACCCCCCCTGCATTGTCTGTTCTTTCTTGCCTATCATTTTCTTCCATTTGAAAAAAAGGTGTGTGTGGCGAGGAGAAGAATTATACAAAACACCACTAAGCTCTACTTTTAGTCCTATTCTTATGACCAAGATCTATCTCTGATTATTAGTAACCCAACACAATTGAAGTCTTACTTGATGAATCCTTTTAGAAAGTAAAATACTGAGAACTGCAAATGAATCAAACTAAAATTAGAATTGTATATTAGGGTAAAATATGAAAAATCAAAAAATAACAATAATGTATATGCCTTTACAAAAAAGGGGGGGAGCACCTCAAATATTTCCTCACATCTTTCTTTGGTGTGTATAGGAGTTTGGTCTGCTCATTTAAACATCTTGGTGGCAGTGCAGAGTTTGTACAGCCTAACATATAAAAGAATAGAGAGAAGAGAAACAGAACACTTAACATGAACAGCCTCATTTTTTTTCCCCACAAGGCAAAAGATCTCAGCTGCAATAGCCTTAAACATTTATAGCTAACTAAATTTTTTATGAGATGCTACTAAGAAGGTTCAATTCATTTCTTAAGAATGATAGCCTGGTCACAGAGTCTCTTAGGAAACAGTGTTCATGTCTTTCTGCTCTGAATTGGAATTTTCATCAAAAGTCACCAAAGTTCAGGAACAACCGTACCCTATACAACCCCAAATTGTCCTACTCAAAATATTAGCTCACTTCTTCTCTAACTTTTATAAGGACAAAAGAGCTTTAAGGACTAAAGTACAAATTTAGAAAGAAAACACTCTCATGTTACTGGCAATATCAGCATCTGTAGAAGAGAATCTTATTTTTGCTAGGCAATGTACAATATTAACATTTAGTTATTATGCTCCCCCAAATGTCACTGCCCCATTTTCTTGCTACTCTGGGTCTGCATGAAATTATAAAATCCGTTTCTTATACAATCTCCACAATGATGTTTTAGCACACATTATTAATATTTATGAACCCGGAGAAGTCAGTAAAGCTTGGCTTTCAGAAAGGCCACCCTCCTAGACTCCTGCCATCAAAACAGTAATAAAATTACCTCAAAATAGCTTAGCAAAATAACCTGAAAGAAAATATATTTAGAACACAAAAGGAGGGATGGAGGTATAAAATAGAAACGCTAGAAATGCTAGACTAAGAATAATACACTAATCAGAATAACCTTTTAAAATTAGTGTTGCATTAAAAACTCCAACGTGAGACAATGTCCCATGAATGCACCGGGCATGAAGAAAGGCTAAGGTAGCCAAGTAATTGGCTTGCAGCATGAGGAACAGTCATGACAAATCCTAATGTTTTATGGGATCTGTCTTCTCTGTCTTTTGCAGAGAACGAGTAAAGATAACTTCACGGTACTAGGCACCAGGAAAAGGAAAGATGGGCTTTTTTGCATATCAGGGACAGCATACTCACACTGTTATGGGTTAAATTGTGCCCCAGAAGAGCTACTTTGAAATTCTCACCCTCAGTACCTCAGAAGGTGATCTTATTGGAAATAAGGGTCTTTACAGATGTACCTTGTTAAGATGAAGACATACTGGAGAAGAATAGACACTTCATCCAATGACTGGTATGCTTACAAAGACAAGGAAATCTAGACACAGAGGCAGAGAGGTACAAGGAGAATGTCATCTGATGAACAGAGGCAGAGACTGGGAAGATGTAGCTACAAGTCAAGGAAAACCAAGGATTGACAGCCATCACCAAGAAGCGTGCATGTGTACACACACACACACACACACACACTCACTTGGAAGGAGAGTTCTAGTAATGGGCATTTGTACAATATAGATTAAAAAAATCAGTGCAGGGGCTGGAGCAGTGGCTCAGTGGTTGCAGTGTTTGCCTGGCATGTGCGAGGACGCAGGTTCAAACCAAACCCCAGCACTACACAATGAAGTGTCAGAGCAATGAAAGCCACGTGAGAGGCTGAATAAAACTGATTCTCTCTCTGAAAAACAAAAATATTTTTAAAAATCAGTGCAGGGGCTGAAGTGGTGGCTCAGCTGTTACAGCTCTTGCCTGGCATGTGCAGGGACGCAGGTTCAAACTCTAGCACCACATACACAACCAAGTGTTGAAGCAACAAAAGCCATATCAAAAACTAAATAAAATTGATTCTTTCACTGTCCCTTTTTTAAAAAAAATATATCAGTGTATTCTTGGAGAATGAAACATAATAGTTGGCTGTAAATACCTTGATTTTAAACATAAATATAAACATTTCAGGGCATTACACATGCATTAACAGTGATAAGACAGCTTTTCAAAGAGCCATGTTGGCCTGAAAATGGAATCAAGCTCCACCTTTTGAATTGTAAAAGAAATGAAGCACTTCAGTACAAAACTTTAGTTCCCAACTATCTCAGTTACTCTTGCAAGAAGCCATTCAGTAAAGAAATCAATTTCTTATATAAATTTTCATTTTGGCATGGCTACCAAGAGGACTTTGGTGACAGGTCTCATCCTCTTCCATTCAAATGTCTGCAACAGCTTCCCTGCTGGCTTCACTCCTTTCAAATGCAGTGTGCTCACGGTTGGAGTACTACTACTCTCTGAAGATAGTCAATGAATGGTCTCTATTGGCAAACAGCTGTATTTCCCAAACCATGTTCCATGGAGCAATCGTCCAGCAGAATGTTAATGTATATTATGTTGAATAATATTCAAAAGGTTCAAAAGAATTGAGAAACCCGGGCTTAAAAACTTAAAGTTCTTTACTGAATGACCCATTTTCTAATATGCTAATGTGCATTTCAAAATTCAAAGAAGAAAGGCCATTGGGTGGTTTTTCCCAAACATACTGAACCACAGAACCCTTTTTAGTCAAATTTCAGGAAACCAGATTTCATAGAGTAGATACTAAGGGAATACTTCCCAAAGCTTTAGAAAGTAGTCTATTGAATTGATCAAAGCACGCAACCTCCTCCAATCCATGTTATTCCTGTAGGGACTGGATATGTGAACCCAGTGCCTGGCACAGGCTAAGACCATACTTTAGGGCTAGGCTACACCATCAAATCTAGTCACATTATTTCAAAGAGTGGTTTAACTCCTAAATTATGTAATAGATATTCTATTAGGTGATTTAAGCAAGATAAAGATACATTTTTATCATATCTGAAAGATAATTTCACCCAATAGAGACATACTGGATAGACCAGCAGTGTCAAAAACCCTGTCCTGGAAGATGTTCATTTATTCATCTATTCGTTCATCAAATATTTATTATGTCCTCCCCCAATAAGAGGTCAGGCCCAATTCTCGGTTCTCAATATGCAATAGCAAGAGCGCCAAGGTCTGAACCTGTTGAAAGAACAGTAAAGTAGGTAATAAAGTAGGTAAATTGTAATATGAAAGTATAATTGAAAACAACAAGGCCCTATGTTATCACTTAAGAAGGGCCATCCAATGCAGTTTTAGCTTGGGATGTAAAATTTTGGTAGAAGTAGCATCTACACTCATCTTAGAACAGATAATCAAGGAGCCCAAAAATAAATAAATAAATAAAAGGAGTAGGTTGGAGAGCATATAATTTCTTTACCCAACCAATTACTAAGCTCACAGATACCCTAAACCTGCGATAAAAAACAGGTTATATCTCTAGTTTCAACTTCAATAAATTTGTTATCCTTCTCAGAATACTGAAAAGGATTCTTTGGTACAATCCTGATGTAGAAAGAGTTCTATCATCTCTCAGCTACATCTGATACCAAGAAAAGGCAGAACCAAAACCATGTATTTGTTCAATCTGTTTTAAATATTTCGTATTTCACTCACTGTGGGTCTAAAAGAAAATGAATTAACAAACTAGGACTGGCGATTGTGAATCAGTGAGAATGTGGTAACGGAACAGTCTACACATAATAAATGGTAACTGCTACTCATTCATGGGGAATATGTAAATAAGAAAAATATAGAACAAATATTAGTGGGATGGTGTTTACATCATGTAGAGCAAGTGCAGTCTTTGGAATTAATTTTAATCTACTACATTTTAATCCTTGAATATGAGAGTCAGACTTTAGCACCTGCAAAAGGAAATATGTCTACTTAGTTGCAGATTAAAACAGGCAATAAATTTTTTGTCTGCCTATTGAAGGTTTGGCCTACTGCCCAAAGACGGATCATTAGAGATTCATTTTTTTAAAATTATGAACCAATTACAATGTGCCCGTCAGTCCCTGTTGGAGGTACTGGAGAATTAAAGTAGATCATCTCCAGGATAATGCAGTTTATAAGGTGAACAAGATGGAGAAAGGGGTCTTCCAGGTGTGGAGTGAATGAAGGGCAATTGAGAAGCCCTCCTGGGAAAGTGATGTTTGGACAGAAGCCTAAAGAAAAAGTTTAAGCCCTACAAAGGTCCACAGGAGGCTCATTCCCAGGATAGGGGGCAGTAAGTGCTAGGGTCTTAGGGTACCTCTGAAACACTAAGGATGCTCTTGTATCTGGAGCAGAGTGGACAGGGGAGAACAACAGCAAGTGAGTCAGAGGGTAACAAGGGAACAGATAATCAACAGCACTGCTGGACATGGTAAGAAGCATGGGAATTTATATGGAGAAAGGTCAGAAGTCACTGGAGGTTTTGGGTAGAGGTATTATATGACTTGACCACAGATTTTAAAAGGCTGAATCTAGCTGAAAGTTATATAGTAAGAAGATGGGAAAAGAGCAGATATGAAATTATTTTAATAAGCCAAGCAAAAGATGGTAGACAGTAGAAGTCAAGGTGGTGAGAAGTGGCCAAATTCTGAATACCTTCAGCTAACTGCTCATGGATTGGGATCCAGACTGTGGAAGAAAAAGATAAGATGATTTAAAGTTCTGAGCCTGACCTACCAGAAAACTAGAGGTACCATATTTTAGACTAAGGAATAATTGGCAGATGCAGTAGAAGCAGTTCTTGCATAATGCAAAATGTTAGGGAAGTTAAAAAGAAATTCATCTATATGCTTGCAAACATACAGACTTTTATCATAATTATAACCACAGGGTACACACAAATAAAAACCAACAAAATCAAAGCACATACCCTGATTAGAGTGCTTACCTTTTTTTAATGCCTCTAAAATCCTGCCTACACAGAAGTTCCATTTACAGATTAAAGTATAAGATTTCTGTTAACTGCTCATATGTGTAATCATACTGTCCACATATAAAAATAAGAATGCATGTTACTTCAAATTCCAGCCACTTAACGTCTAGGGAAGTAAGCGAGGTTTTTTTGTTATAAAGGTAAAGCTATAATTTAGGTTTCAATTAGTATAGTAAGTGTAGCTTTCACTAACACTAAACATGTCCCTTAAATAAACGAACTCCTCTTTAGATTCCAAACCTGTAAAAATACGATTTGTCATAAACCACTTTGGACTTAGAAAAATTTGCATTTAGGAGTAAGCAGTGGGTATGTGGAGGATGGAGGTGGACAGGGGACATTATACACTGAGTTTAAAGTGTATCTAAACACTCCTTTCCTATATACCTAAGTCCTTAGAAATTATCCTGAAAATTCCCCCGCTAGACTTTATAATAGTTTGGTACAGTGCCTTGATTCCAGAAGGTCATTACCAAATTGCTCAAAAAGCATTTTTCTTGTGTCCAGTGCTGCACACATATGTTAAGGAGCTCTCCAGGACTCTGCCTGGACCTCAGATTAGCTTATTATTCATTGGGTCCACAGCCAGAGCAATAACGACTTGGACAGAAGCTGGAAAGAAGGAAGGTAATACAAAGAAATGGAAACCCAAGAGGACAGGCAGGTGTAGAATGAAGGAGGGAAGAGGGAGAGAGGGTGTGCCTCAAAGGCAGAATTCCCCCCAACCCCACTCCTAAATTCAATCCTGATGCAGCATCTGGACCCATTTATCAACCTCTGTGGTCAAAATGAGAGTGAGTAAATATATGGAGAACAAACAAGAGAAACCTGGAAAAAAGTATTTTGAAAATGCAATCACTAATTTTCAGCAGGTATTGAAGTTAAAGGCTTAAGAAGAATGTACAACTTCTTAAAATTTAAAATGCAGTTAAAATTAAAACTTGTGTATTTTCTATCATCTATTCAAGTAATCATGTCTTTTAAAGTATTATCATACTCATTTCCTATGTGGGTCATTTGATTTTTAAAACCTTTAAGGAATTATAGTAAATTTCATTGTCATTATTTTCTCTCTGATGACCAGGAGATGGGAATATATATGGACTCACTCTTGACAAATATTATCTGCGCTCTATTAAAACTGATGGGAAGTCAAACACATGGCATGGGATGTGAGAAAACCTGGACAAAGAACAGACGTTAGAATATCATAGTATAGGAGAATCTTGAAGGTCACCTAGCCCGAGTCCACTGACCCAAACAAGTATAACTCTGAATGGGAGAACTCAGACCTACCTCCCATGGTAGCTGCTCTATTTTAGGGAAGGTTGATAGTGTTGTCAGGTGGGTCTAGATGGATTCACTCTTAGAAATAAGGCACAGTGAAAAGTATCAAACGAGGGTGATCACAGGTTTTGCCACACATCAGGCAAGCTATCACAAACCATCCTCTGGCTGTTAACCATGCCCTAGAAAGAAATATGGGTTTTTTTTTTTAGGAGTTGGGAGGGGAAAGGAAATGGCAAGAGCTACAGCTCCTGAATATCTTGCCAGGGATCAGGAATCATATGGCAAGTGAAATCCATTCTCCTCCAACACATCCAGTTCATGACCCAGGACTGCAGGCTCTGGGAACCAGCATACCAGGTTCAAAGGATGTTTTCCTGTGACAATTTAGTCTACTCCAGGTGAGACAGACTTCTTTTATGTGTACTGACACTGGATTTTGGATGGATTCTTAGCGAGTTTAAATAACATGGAGACAGAGGCAACGAATGCACCATTCTCTATTTGTACGGGTTTCCAGAATGTGGTTGTGGCTGTTAGGACATAAGCCTTAGATTTTAAGGGTTGAAGCTGTGGAGTACCTCTGAATTTGCCTCTGCCAGTCTGAATAAGTTTCAAAGAGTAAAGTATCCAAGTCACATTTATGAGCAAAGATATAAGTAATGTTCTATAAGATAATTAGTATGTCACAGCAATGCCCAGTCAGCACTATTAATGAATTGAAGCAAATTTTGCTTTTTCCTTGGAGAAAGGGCACTTGTGCTCTGTTCTCTCCAGCTTTATCATCTTGCTCTGGTTTATGTAGGGAAACTGTTATGGTTTAGATGAAAGGGATCCCCCCCCAAAGCTTGCGTGTAACAATGCAAAGGCTGAAATAAAATGATTGAGTTATAAGAGCCTTAACCCAATCAGTGGGTTAACCCCTGATAGGAATTAACTGGTAAGTGTATGCTGCTAGGATGTGACTGGAGGAGGTGGGTCACTGGGGGCATGCCTTTGGTCTATCTATTTTGTATCTGGCTAATGAAGTCTCTCTCTCTCTGCTCCCTGGAGCCATGCCTTCCGCCATGATTTTCAGCCTCACCACCAGCCCCAAGGAATGGAGTTGGCTTTTTTCTACAGACTAAAATCTCTGAAATAAACTTTTCCTCCCTTAAAATTATTCTTATTGGATCTTTTAGTCATACCAATGAAAAAGCTGACTAAAGCAAACCTTTCTTACAAGTGCTTAGGAAAACAATAAGCAACAGTTTTTACATCTAGTGTCGGTGTTTAGTGAGAAAGAGAAAGAGGGTGAGCAACTAAAATCTACACAGCACTTACTATGTTCTGCCTGGTATATCTTACTGACTATTCACAGCAACCCCATGACAAATAGATCATCCTGGGGACTGAACCTAGGACCTTGCACATGCTAGGCAAATGCTCCCACAACTGAACTACCTCTACAGTCCTAATCATGGCATACATTTATAATTAATGTGATGATGTGTAGTTCAAATATGCTCATTACTAACATGCTCATTGCTAACACTTACTTTATTTAATATTGCAACTGTATATTAAGAGCCTTAAAAGTTCTAGACTGTATTTTAGGTCAAAATTTCGTTAAATTTTTTATGCTCTTTTCCCTCTGAAAATAATGTTTATTCCCTATATGATATCTAACTGGGTTGTGTTTTATTGAAATATTTTTCAAATCATTTTACCAATGACATACTTATTGTCAAAAACTTTAAAATTATGGAAAAATATATTTTAAACACAGAAACCTTCTCTGACCACAAAATGCTAATTTGTGTTTATAAATTTATATATTTACATCTTTGTATATTATATGTATGAAACAATATATATATATATCACATATATTTTGGGTTTTCAAAATAGATTACATAATTGTGAATCCTTTTGAAATTATTCAATCAAGGATTTTCCTATTTCATTAGTCTCTGACAATATAATTTTAATAGACTCATGATATTCTCTTAAATTACTAAGTCATAATTGTTTAATTAATCTTCTTCAGCTGGACATACGTATTTTCCCAAAAATGTGTCATAAAAAATGTTTGAATAAAAACCCTTTGTACACACACCTTTGTTTTTATCACTAGTATATATTTAGGTGGCATTTCTACATGAACATCTGCTTAGGTCAGCATGTTTGAAATATTAAAGTTTCATAATATACACTGACCAAGAGCACTCCAGAAAGAGGAGACCTGCTTCTCCTCTTCTTTCCTAACATTTAATAGAACCCATTAGGTTTGGGGGAAAAAAATCTTACCTCTTAAAAGAGAAAAATGGCTGTTTCAAATTCTTTGAATTAAAAAAAAGTTATTTCCTCATTTTTCCATTGTGCTGCTTTTTCTCTGAACCAAAATGTCACCATTCTTTAAAATCACAGATATTAAGCTTTTGCCCATTAAATGTTTAAAATATATTTTCCAAGTCTGCCACTTTTATTTATATTGACTTTTCAATGTTAATTATAGTTTATGCCTTACTGACATACGTTTTGCTGCTGCTTCCTGGTTTTGCATAACTATTTCAATTTTTTGTCCTTTTATAGCATCTGAATTTCATATTTGCTTTGAGAATTTTTCCCCATTTCAAATTATAAAGATAGTCCATATTTTTTATGCTTTTTTTAAAAGTTGAATTTTTAATCCATTTATACTTTATAGATCTTGTAAGACAGGCCTCTCATTTTATTTCTAGCCAAATTGATAACAAATTGTCTCAACCTCACCTGCTAACCAATCTATCTTTCCCCACAAATTTTAAGCACATTTTCCCAACACATTCTTAAATACATATATTGTACATACTCCGTGCATGCGTGAATGTGTCTGTAAACAGAGACAGTGGCCTTGTCAGACTTTCCATCTCCGTATGACTTTAGTGTCTCCTTCTTGGGAAATGATCAAGCTTTGCTGGTCCAAACCTACTGACAACAGAAAAATAATGTACTCCAGGTGCTTGTCCGAAAGTATAGAGTACATGAACTTGAATTCACTACCTCCTCAACAACTATCAGAATCACGGTTAAAGAAATGAAAATTACTGAGGTTTGCCTAAAGTCTGTGCAGATTTCCATTCCCTGATAATATAAAATCCAATTTGGGGTTAATACCATAAGAATGTTGTTCTTGTACAAACTGCTTTTTCCTTCTGTGAAAATCATTTCAACTATATAGCTCTTTGGCCTGAAATCATGTGGCTATCTAAGGCACATTAAAGCAAACAGCTATATGACCACCTAACAAACCCTACACTCTATAGGAATTCTTTCTGATGACAAAGGAAAAATTCTTTTGGGTTTCGCTTAGAGAAAACGCTGGACTTCTCCAGGGTAACTGAACTGTTTTTATTTCAGGGACACTGTCAAATTTGGAATAAATGGGCTTTTCTCTTAGAATTGACTATCAGAATATCTACAATTTGTGGACCTTTCTTGACTAAAATGAACAGAACCAAAACTTCTTGCACTAACTTCACTCCCAGATCCTTTTCAAAATCTGACATTCTATTTGTCCCAATTGGTTTTTTGATATTATCTTCTATACAATAGATAAACCACCATATGTGCACTGGAATATAAATAAAAGCAAAAAAAAAACTTTAGGGAAAAAATGACTTTTTCTGGGCCTTCTTTCTTACTTACTCATAAGATGTGAAGATCAAGGTTTTCAAACTTGTCTATGTTAGTATTCAGCAAAAGCCTTACATTCAGTGGCATATTTAGAGAGGAAAATCTGACTCTATGTAATTTTATAAAATTACCAACTTTTTTTCCAATAGTAAATTTCTATGATGCTATTTTGTCTGATACCATTATGCTCTTTTCTTTTGTCCAAATTACACTTTCATCTGTGTTTGTCAAAGCAAATAAAACCTACATGTGAATATGTACAATACTTATTACTTTCTAAAGACAAAAAATATTATATGCTTACTTTTAATATGATCTTCTTGCAAAGTTGCATAAAATGGAAAAATAACTTTGTTTTAAAATGCATCTCCAATTCCTGCCTTTTACCCCAATATATTATTACATCAGTGTTGTTATTTCAACATTCACATACATTGGATAACTGAAAGGCAACTGCTTGAACACTATTTGTAAAGTATTTGTGCACAAATACACATCTATACAAAATAAGCCGTTACTGCCATCTCAGTTTTTCTTTTTCAAATGAAAGCTTTTATTCCCTCAAAATCAAAACACAGGACCAGATGATGCTTCAAAGCTCTTCTAATTCTGAGTCTATGCAGAATTTAGAGAAAACAATATATAATCTCTAATTTTCTTTTGCTCACCAAGATTTCAATACAGTTTCTGAGACCTTAAAATATGGTAACAGGTTTTCAAACAACCTGTTGTTTTATGACCATAGCAATTTATGAGATAAGAATCGTAAATAAAAATCAGTAAATGGGATTTGTGCAGAATTAATATGGAATAGCGCATTAGCATTTACCTCAAATCTTTGATAACTTTGTTAGCAACCCTAACGTCCATGACTTGTACGAGTTTTAATTTTCATGAGGCACAAATCTGAACTGTGTGAGCAATACCCTTGGCATGCAGCAGTGGACTGACAATTGCCTGCTTCCTAGCTTTCATACAATGACACACAATTTTCCTTTGTACTTGTCATGATGTGCAGTCCATATTACTCTGCAGAAAAGTTCCTGGAAAGTTGGAAACACTTGGGAAAAAACTGTAAATGAAGTGTGATGCAATCAAAGAAACTAATGTTTACTTTGTTAATAACTAATCACCACACTGATAGATTCCTAAAGGGTCTAAAAGAGTAATGAGTATGTTATACTTTGTCCTATCTTTTGATGCATTTTATAGAGCAAAGTATTTGATGCGAACGGCTAAACTTGAGAGAGGGTGTCAGCATTTACCTACTCATTTGAAGGATGGAAGATGAACAGCAGGATTTACCCATTACATATGCTAAGGCTTTATTCTAGTTTATGATTTCAAATTTCACCAAATAGTGTTGTTACAGAATAACAGAATATTTGTTTCTCTTTTTGTTCTTTTTAAGACTCTGAAAAATAAATAGAAATTTTGGTAAACTTATCCTTCTTAAAATCTTGAGAACTGCATATGCCTCCCCAATTTTCATAATTATATTTCGTTCCTTTCCACATTTGCCAACTACCAGATGTTTAACTCCTTACACACAGGCAACTCATCACTTCATATTTACATCTCTAACATCTGACACAGTAGGCACTCATGCATGTTTTACAAGTAGATCTGAGTTCTTGGCCTACTTTGTAGATCAGTGACTCTTCAGAATTATTTCTTAATCACAGAATCGTGTGCTATGGATGGTGTGTGACGCTGCCCAGAGTCACCCTCAGGACTGAAGTGTTGGCACCAGACACACACAGCTAGACCCTTCCTAGGAATGACCCTCTATTGCAGGGAGCTACCTTACATGAGTTCACCTGCTCCCTGGAGCAGCCTTTATCCACTGACTGGTGGATGCAAGGGACACCTCCTCCTTGCCGCATCTGACAACAGCTCTTAAGGGCCATGCCAGCTCCAGGATTCTTAGTATCAGAGGGGACTCTATTGCAAACTGCTCTGTTGTTCAGCTTTTTGTCCTCTCCAAGAGGCTTGGCTCACTAGTCAATACCATTCCTCCATCACTCTCCCATGAACCTCCTCCCTTCTACTGAATATTTTCTCCCTCAAATTCTGCGTCCCAAAACCTGACCGAAGACACTAGTGGAGTTTTATGAAAATGTATATTCCTAGGACTCATTGCAGAGTTACTAAAATCAAGTTTTTTAAATCTTGTAGAACTTTTTAAGTTTTATAACTTTTATGCCAAACATTTGCCTTCAAATACTTCTTTTGTCATCAAACAGCAGCCAAATTCTTCTGCTCCCAGTGAACGTCAGCATTTCAAGGTTCCTTGCTGCCAGATTGTTGACACCTTTTTTATATCTATGTCTTCTAATCTAAGAAGCCTTAGCTAATGGCTTCCTTCTGTATTGCTCATCTACTTTTCGGTACTTAAAGTTTTACTTTTTTTTATGCAGGCAGACATCTATTAACAGATGATTACTACTCTGAAGTTGTACCCTATAATTTGCACCAATCAGACATCTTTCTTTTTTAGGCAAATAATCCACTAGAACCCATTAGAAAATGAATGTGGGTTAGCTGTAAACCATGTTCTACTATATATGATGAACTAGGAAACCTTCTGCATGAAAGATTTCAATAGTAATGTTCAAATCCTGTTTCGGAAGTTGTTACTATTCTGTTGAAAATAAAGGCAATGAAACAAGGTGATCCACAGTATAGCAATGTTGTGATTCTCCTTGTTAGTCACTTCTTAAATAAAAATTGCACCACCACTTGCCAAAGACACTTGCCAAAGCCATCTCTGTGACAGAAATCTCTCCATCTCAACTATAACAACCATATAAAACCAACACTATTATACTAGACCTAAGGAAAACATCTTTTTAAATTGCAAACATTTTCAAAAATAAACCTACTCATCCAACAATTGCAAAACAACAGCATTAAAATGAGCATTTATTTTTCTTTTGGTTGCTTTCATTTCAATGAGTTTTCCATTTTCTGTTTTTTTCTTTAATATCAAGAGACTGGCTTTGGAATACATTGAGTAAAAATAAAAAGAAAGATGAGTGTTGTATATTCAAACTGGGAGTCTATACGCCAAGAATCAGATCAGTCTGCTGTGCCTGGGAAAGTGCTGAGACTTCAAAACTTTGAAAGATTTAGTTTTGAACAGGATTGCTGACACCACTTATCTTTATCAGTTCAACTTTATGAATTGTGTGGGTGCAGAGTGTTAATATAACTACCTTAGATATTCTACCCAACTCTGAGGCAGGCAAATAACAGATCAAACCTCCTACTATGAATATTCTCAAACATTAGCTGGGAATATATGCCAAGGCATGTTCTCAGCATCAAGGAAAGAACTAAAGTCAATCATCTAGATGGCTCAGTAAGTGCAATCCCCCACCACCGCCGCCACCACCATGCCACAGTTCCTCTAAATTTAGAACTAATTTATAGTTAGGCAATCACCTGGAGAACAGCTGGCAAACTGTAAAACTTGGGACAAACCCAAAAATTTATTTTCTTACAGTGTACAAAATAAGAGTAGCTCTTTACTTTTTAAAATGCTTGGGGAAGAAGCCAAAAGAAAAATAATATTTCATTATATGTGAATATTATATGAAATTCAATTTCAGTGTCCATAAATAAAGTTTGATTAGAACACTGCCACATTAATTTGTTTATGTATCATCTATGGTTGTTTTCACATTACAATTATAGAGTTGAATAGCATAAATATTTATTCACTTCCTTCTTACAGAAAAAAGTTTTCCAACCCCTGATCCAGGTCATTGCAATGTGAAAGTTTGTTTTATGTGCATCTCACTTAATTCAGTGAAGAGGGGGAATTTTACATCCACTATGTAGAAAACCAATGCAAAAATGACTTTCCAAGGTCATATAGCCAGTATGAAGCCAAGTTACTAAGATTCTTCACTGTGATAAAAAGCTTCTGTAAAAATAAATGGTGTAGTCTTTAGTAATGCTAATTAATATTTGGCGTACAAAAAATGTTGGCATCCTTTCTCAATACCATAATCAAAAGTAATTTTCTTAAAGCCAAGCACTTAAGAGTATTTTAGTTTGTGAAAGGTCAAAGATCAAGCTCTTAAAAAAGCATATTCTGTCTGACAATATTAACTAACAGGCTTGCCACTCAAAGGAGAAATAAATTTCTTCATCTAGCTCTGCAGATGCTCCAATGCAGAAGAGAATCCTGAACACACCATCTTTCTACTGGATTCCTTAATATTTCTTATGAAGCTATAGCAGATCATTTTGACAAAGTCAAACTCTTCTGAAATTGAGTTACTAAAGCAATTTTGTGCATTCTCTCAGAGCCAACTATTAGCCTCAGACTGAAGATAATATTCAAGGAGAGAAAACAGTTTCATCTCTCCCCCTAGGTTTTCTCTCTACATCTTCTACTTGAGTGGCTTCAGAATTTATATTTTGAAACTTTATACCTTTCTTCTAATGTATGTTCAGATAGATACAGATCCAAAGATATGTATGTAGTTACAGGCATAGAGCTAAGACGTATTATTTCATTAATGTACACAACCATTACAATTAACTTTCATGAAGTGTTTTGTAAATAAGAGAAGATAAAGTTTTACTAAGGATAATGACCAATGATAAATGACCAATGATAAATTCAGAAGAATGAAATTTTAGCACTTGCTTAACCAGTAACTAGGTGGCCTTGGGAATATCTTTGAACCTCTCTAGGTCTATTTTTGCAATAATGTAAGTGACTCATGACCTCTAGGGGACATTCAGATTTAAAATTCACTACACTTCTGAATATTTACTGAATGCTCACTTAATCCAAATTAGTCTCAGTTTCCTCATTTTTAACTTAGGGTAAGTCCTGCCACCTAGATTGGTGAAAGTGAGAAAACACATTTAAAGGACTTCTGGAGTAGTCAGCTTTCTGTTACTACAACGAATTAGCTGAAGCAATTAACTTCTAAGGAGAAAAGGTTTATTTTGGCTCACAACTTTTGAGGTTCCAAGAGTGACTCCAATGCTCTGGGTCACTGACCAAGGTGGTGCATCATGGCAAGAGCACCCACCAGAGCAATCCACTTACCTTATGATCCAGGAAGAATCTAGGGTCCCCAATTCCTTTTAGGAGCTAATCCCCAAAGGTCCATGTGCTAAAGTCTTGGTCCCCAAGGTGGTGCTATTAGGAGGTACTACAGATCTTTAGAAGGTGGAGCATAATGGGAGATCCTTAGGTCACTTTTGATTGTTTTTCTCCTGCTAAACACACTAATATGTTACAGAAGAAGCTAAAAAGAAGAAAAACCACACAGAAGGGGAAATGAGGTTTCTTGCTTTTGAAGGTTCCACAAATCCATAATGAACTTCCTCTATGTGCTCAGGGCTCTTCTTGCCCTGCCACATGAAATAGATAAGACCTGAGCACTTGTGAAGTATCCTGTCCTCTTACCTACCATTGGTCAACACAGACCAAGAGGATGAACTGCGGTCCTTCTAAACTCAAGATAATGGGAAAGTCATTCTAAATCCACAATGACTGATCCTACCAAGAAATCTCACTTGATAGCTTAAATCATAAAATAGCCTCTTTATATCTTATTTGATAAACTTCAGATAATCCTAAGCAGTTTTAGTAAAACAATTTCTGCCTGGAGACCAAAATTTATGATGTTAAAGATTATCAATATAAAATTTCTCAAATCAAATATTTTCATATTTTGATAATTTTTTAAAAATTCCATTACTGGGAAAAATTCCCATTTTTCATAGCCAAAGTAGTTTACATTTAAACTGATCAGTTATACCCTGGAGATGGCTTAGCACTAAGCATTAATATTTAAAAAGTTGATATTTCTAACCAACTGTAACAAATGAAATGGGAGCTATACACACTCTTTTGTGCTATGCCACACTAGAACATATTTCTTCTATGTTTTGGTACTCATTTTCCATCCTCCCATCATCCCTCCCCACTGTAATCCCTACCCAAATTCCAGTAATCATTAGTCTACATTTACATAATTCTTTTGTTTTGTTTCATGCATGAGAAAGAATGCATAGTATTTGCCTTTCCATGTCGTATGTATTTCAATCAATTGTATATTTTATGAAGAACTAGAAGAACTTGAAGGCTTAAAGCATCAAGAAATAAAGAGATGGAAATATTAAATACCCTGGTTTGACCAATATAAACTTTATATATGTGTTGAAGTATCACAGTACATTCTTTAAATATGTACAATATATATTACATTTTTCTGAAAATAAAATGAGTTAATAGCAGAATCATTTGATATTTAAACCTACTACTCCTTGTTTCTTAACTAAGCTCTTCATGTAACCTATACTTCTCTGTCTGATTATATGTCTGAATGTATACAGTATTGGTAGTGTTCTAAGAGTCAACGCTTAAGGCTACAATTGTTTAAATCTAATATCAGCATCAGTATTTAAATATATATATACATATAGTTCAAAGATAATAAGGCTTGATAATTAAAATTCAGTGTTGTTTTTTTTCTTTTTTAAAGAGAGAGGTATAGTGAGAGTCAGAGAGAGAGAGAGAGAGAGAGAGAGAGAGAGACAGACAATCAATTTTATTTTGTTTTTCATGTGACTTTCATTGCTCCAAGACTTCATTGTGTACATGGTGCTGGGGTTTGAACTCGGGTCCTCACATGCCAGGCAAGAGCCATAACCGCTTACCTACTGCTCCTGCCCCCAGTGGGTTCTTAAGAACAATATTTCTCATATTCATTAGCCCATTCATTCACAGTAAGCATTAGCATATAAAACTGTAATAGGAACTCTGTGCCTTATGTGGAGGAATAGTGAACTAACAATATTAGTGAAGTATAATGGGTACTAGGAAGGACATGTGCCTAAGTCTATGCAAAACAGATAAGAGGCATCCCAATTAGACATTAAGAAGGTAACACTGATCCCAAATATTGAAGAACCAGGAATGAATTAATTACATAAAGAGGAAGGGGATTAGATTAATCAGCTTTCTGTTACTGTGACCAAATACTTAAGATAATCAACACAAAAAGAGCAGAGGTTTGCTTTGAGTCATGGTTTCAGAGGATTCATTCTATGGTCATTTGGCTCTGCTTCTTTGGACCTGTGCATCCATGTTGGAGTCCAAAGAAGGAGAGACTTGATGACCTCTTGCCAGCTAGGAAAAGAAAGAGAGAGAGGAAAGGGTAGGATCCCACTATCCCCTTTAAGGGTATACCCCCAATAACCTAACTTCCTCCCTCTATGCCCCACCTCCTAAAGATACCACTACTTCCCAATTGTGCCACAGGTGAACAACCAAACCTTTACACATGGGCTTTTGAGGGATACAATTATCCAAACCACAGAAGGGGTAAAGAGAAATCTGGGGGTAAAATAAATGGGCATGAAAAATCACAGTGGCATACCATAATGTGCAGGACTAAAATTAAGTCCTGAGTGTACTATATTTTGCTGAGGTAGACAGAGATGAGAATCCCCGTATGTAATGCTAGTGAGCTTCCACCTGAAACTCTAAGAATCCATTGGAGAATTTTAACAGAAGTTGGACAATTTAGGCATCTATTGCAGAATGTACATAGTGAACTGTGAGTTCATAAAGGTGGATCCCCAGTTAGATCAGGATTCAACAAGGAATATTTATTAAGATTTGATTCTTTTTCATAAATAGAAGCTGAGTGAATAATCTGGATCAACTCTTGGATCAATGATTTGGGTACCTGTGTAGATAGTGGCACTATTAACTGAGGATAAGCATAGAAGATACATGTAAAAAATAAAAGATGTGATCTATAGTGTATCTATTAAATGTAAAGAAGTTCATTAATAGGAAAGGTTTTTAATTAACTTTCAAAAAGACTTCTGAAAAGCCAGAATATTAGATAATAGACACATAAAAGGCTGAGGGAGAGTTGAGAAAAACAGTTCATATACACCCACGCACAACAAACATCTCCTGGGTTGTATCAAAAGTAAGAAGAAGAAAATTTCAGTGCTTGAGCTTCAACATTCCAACAAAAATAAATAGGGGTGCTTTTAGTCTCTTTTCCTGATAAGATGTGAAATTTATCAGCGGAAGAAAGTCAAAGAAACAGAATTATTGGATAAGGGGTGTATGCTCAAGATAAAAACAGTTTAAACGGTAGGATAAAAAGGTAATGATTCTTTAAAGTATTTTATAGAAACCATCAAGATTTAACTACCTAAATGCATGTATAAGGAAGAGGGCAGATAATTCAGGAATTACAACTTAGATATAAAAAGCTAGCAAAATGAGAAATATCAACATGATTTTACTGAATCAAAAGCTGCAGCAAATGTACACACACAGGAGCATAATGTCCTCAAGAAAAAATTGCTTAGATATAATGCTTTTGGTATAATAAATAAAGTTGTGATTATGAGGTCTTTTAAATTCCATACAAGAATGCAGAAACAAAGCCAGAATCCACTTTTCAAGAAAAAAATTTGGCACTGTTTCCTAAACAGAAGCCCCACTTACACCAAATCTGGTACTCCTGGGTGCCAGACATCCTTAGCAGGCAGCAGACGGTGGAACTCCTATTGCTTGCTTCACAGATTGCTGTCTGGTTGCAATTTCTAGTCATATGTGATTTGGTAGAGCAGAGAAAAACCCCCTGGCTTTGCTCTATCAGTTCTGCATCTCAGCTGCATCCACCAAAATAAACATATTTGCCCACAAGGATTAGTCTCAGGTATTGCCTCTCCTTATCCACAAAGGATTCCTTTACACCCATGCAATACTTTGTTAAAGGAATAATTTTATTTAGAAATTGTCAAGCAAGCATAGGCTTAACTAGAGTGATGAGGAAGGCAGCATCCCCAGCTGTCATTGCTGTATCTAACTTCCAATAAGCTCCACAACACTCCTTCATTCTTCATCTCTGCGTTCAGTTTTTAAGTTTGGGCCAATGCCATTTTCATAGTCTGTCTTTCCTTTCTCTTTAAAATGTTTTTAAGAAGTTACAAATCATACATATCCGCTCAAATATTTATATTGTGTATCTACTATGTGTTGGGCACTTTGCCAATCACTAGGAATAGAAAAATAAACAGTATATTCTAAAGTTAGTGGAAGTATCCCATATGGAAAGAGTTAAATCATTAAAATGCAATCTGACAATACTATAAGAGATACAAGCAAATTGTTAAAAAAAATCCAGAAGGAAGAAACTAAAATTTAGGGTCTTTTGTTTAAAAAGCCCTTTCTTCCAATATGCTGACACAGAAATACCGGTTGCAGATGACCTGTCCATAATGCACGGTTCACTCTCCCCAGTTTACCATTTTGCATAGGATGTAAGAAAAGCCATACCTACATTAGGACCTACTTTTTCATAATAAGTCCCAACAAAAATCAGAAGCTAACCAAAAACAAAATCAAAATTTATACACATTTAAAAATGATAAACCCAGAAGCTAGAAAATTACACACATGTCCTATGGTAGTGTCTGCAGATAAATCTGTATTCACATAGCACTTTCAGGAGTTGATGACCCACATACAGGTGTCTTTTTTTACTTACTTAAAAGAAACTCTCATTTAGCTTAAAAAGAAAAAAGAAGTAGTGAGAATACTCTAAAATAGAACCTCCTTAAAATGTAACTGCAGCAATTTGGTACTTTCAAAGATTCATATTAGGAGTTCTAGGATAGGAGAAATCTGCCAACAAAATGCCACTGTCTTTCCCATAAATTCAGAATGTCACTATTTCTTTTCCACATCACAAATTTGAGAACTTCTTTGGGGATATGAAACTTCTAAATGATGAAAGAAAACAAATGGAGATATAATTTCAGGCAAGAAATATAGAAGTGGCAGCTACCTTCCCAGTTTAATTTTCCGAGTATTTCTCTTTACTTAAAATGAGTCTTCTCAGCAAATGTCCATTTGAATAAAGGTGAAAAATTATTTTAAGACATTGAAAACATTTTTATTCCTCTAACAGGAGAAGTCCTAACAATACAGGAATATTAAAAGAAAAATATATTTCTAACACTACTTGAAGGACAGATCACTTTCACGTACATGGTTACTTTCTTAGGATAATTACGCACTAACCTAGAGTATTACGTACCACTGATTGAAATAAACAAATTACACACACACACACACACACACAGACACACACACTCTAGCAGCAGCAGCAGCTTTTACTCCAACAACCAGAATTTCTCCATTTACCATTGGATGTAGCATGAACCTATAAATGCTCACAATCCAAACACCACACACGCACACATAATCTCAATGTAGAAATATTTTTTATTATTAAAATTTTTTCCTTTTTCTGTTTCTCATTGGCTCTCCTTTTCTTTATGTAGAACTGTCAAGAGTATTCTGAAAGCGCATTGCCTCAATAGGAAAGGTTTATTCTTGAAATTTTATATCTTTCTGTATAAAAGGTTCCAATTGGGTGTTTCTTAGGTTTGTTTCTCCACTGGCATGATTTGTGAGCATCAAAAGATAAAAACAGTCAAACGACTGTGTACAAAGGCTTTGCTGTAGAAAAAGAAGAGTTGGAGATGGTACACAAATCCTCCAGTAAACATTCGGGGCTGACCTGAGAGTGCACAGCATTTATGGGACTGAATGCTTCCTGCTACAAAGCACAGGCACCCACTGCTCTGGGTGACGGTGGGTACATTAAAGGACTTTATGTAAGAAGCATGCCTGAACCAAATGAAACCACACTGCATCCACTGCACAGTACCACTTCATCTAGATGCATTATTTGAAAGTCAGGGGGTGGAGAATCTTCATTCATAATCTATATGCTTTTTCAATTCTAAATGATAAATTCAAACAACTTCAGACAAGAAATGCAGAATTAGCATTATCGTGTAGAACCAGTTTAATTTGCTGAGTACTTTCTCCTTTCCTCCCTCTGTCTCTCTCACGCACGCACACACACACACTGATTCTTATGCAGTACAATGTCCATTAAAGAACATAAGCAATCAGCAATCTTATTTTTAAAATACTTGCGAAATTTTATTTTTCTGACTTATAGAAAAAGCTCTAATACATTACGGAAACTAGAATATAGAAATACGTATATCCACACACATCCTGCGTAATACTTGGAAAAACCATCAATCACAACATTAAGCAAGTAAACATGACATCCTGTTTTCAGAGAAGTAATTTCCAAAGGGGTTTTTGTTCTTTTCTTTTTTTTTTTTTTAACAACTTGGGATATCCCAACAACTGTCATGAATATATTATCAACATAGATAGTAACAAAAATTACATTCCCTTTTCCTTGTTATGGGAAGAAAATAAAAAATAATCAGAAAAAGACATTACTAAAAATTTAACTATTGGATTTTTTTAAATTTTCAGAGATTGCAAATCACTTATTTTAGGATAAATATAAAGCTATAGATCCTTTGTAAACAGCATTGGATGATAAGGCATGTTCTTATGCAAATGAATATGCCCAAGGAACTCAATGGATGTCCTCATTTGTAAGATCAGAGTAGTGGACAGGGTAGGTTCTGACCTTCAGTGTCCCTCCTACATGTCTTTCTATAGAATTAATTTTCCCTCTCAGGTCTCTATGTTAACGCAAGTTTCTCTACCACCAATGCTTATTCTCCTCCATAAACCCAAAATAAGGAAAAGATCAGGGGGACAGACAAAGGAGAAGGAAATGGAGAGAGCAGGAAAGAGACAGAGTTTGTGGAATGAATCAGATTTAACTTTCCTTTGTTCATATATGAATATACCGTAGTGAATCTCATCAACATGTACATCAACAAGACACTAATTAAAAAAAAAAACTTAGAAACTAACAGAATGGTCAATAGAGAGGAGAACAAAGAACATCGGGTGGGAGGAAGGAAAGGGAACGGGAAAAACTAGGGCCTGAATTAGAACAAGTTATGCTGTGCTTTTATAATTGTGTCATTGTATGTTCTATGGTCATGTATATCTAAAAAGAACCAATAAAAATGGAGGAAAAAAAGAAATGTAGAATGATAGAACAGAAAAAAAAAAGAGGAAAAATACAGTTGTGGTTTCTTCTCCAGTTCAGCCACAAACTCTCAGTATTACCTTGAGCAAGCATTCTCACATGTCCAAACTTCACATTCTACAATTAAACAGACTGAACTCAACGTTCTGAACGTAATATTTTCTGAATAAGTTATGAATGCCTTATTTTAACTTACAGAAACAATATTATAAATTACAATGTATGATCTTCACCTGACAGTTAATGTTTAAGGTACCACTTAAAACATCACCCTAAAGATTATTCAGGTAAATATTTTCATAGTAGCTGGTAGTCTCCTAAATATCTCAATGAAACTCAACTTACACATAGAGAACAGGCTATGAATGAGGGACACAGCATGTATTTTAATAAAGGGTTATACAGATCATTAATGTAAGACTGGTCGATAAGATGAAGAGTTTATAAAGTGAGGCAAATTCATAGTGTGAATCTAAGGTTTATATCTTCCTCCTCCTCTTATAAGGAATGTCTGAAGGATACTGAGTCAATGCAACAAACCAACTCTGAGATCCACAGAAATAAAATAATTGTAATTAAAGACATACTGTTCACACCTAGCTAACATAAAACAGTCACCCATCTGAGGGAAAATGACCACGTTTTGCCTCTATCCTTTGAGAAGGATAGAAGAAAAACAAGAACAATGTACAATGTAGGTAATTAACATACATGATGTGTGACCATGACTTGGTTAGCATTTTGTAGCTAAAAAAGAAGCCAAATTTAAGAGTTCACGAAAAAGCAAATAAAATTTAAACACGTAACCAACAATAGAAACCCAAAGGGATAGGGGTGGTTCTCAAAGCGGCCCCCAGTACTGCCCTACAGCCCAGCAGACAATCTCTCCTGAAGCACAGATGCGGCACAGACTCTTTCCCCCATTGTCAAATTACTTATTAGGTTAAGAAAACCCGATTCAAAGGATCCATGTAAATTTCATTCATGCTGGTGAGAGCAGGTCACTGTGAGACTTTCACCAGCTTTCAGAAAAGAAATGACATATATTCCTTAAAAAAACAAAACAAAAAAAACTAAAATCACTATGTTAAAATCATAAAATTTTAAATTCTAATTATCTGCAATCCTAAAACTATATTTACATAAAATGACTATTATTGAAAGTCAAAAGAACAATTTTGGCAAGGATGTAGAGAATAGGAGACTCCTATACACAGTTGGTGGGCATGTAGATTGATACAGCCATTATGAAAAACAGCACAGAAGTTTAAAAACATCCAAAATCGAATTACTATGGAACCCAGCAATCCTTCTTCTGAGCATATACCCAAAGGAAATAAAATCACTTCTTTGTAAAGTATCTTCATTCCCTAGCCATCGAAGCATTGTTCACAAGAGCCAAGATATGAAAGTAACCCAGGTGCCACCAACTGAAATGAATAAAGAAACTGCAGTACACATATGTGTGCATACAAACACACAAAGTAATATTATCCATCTCTTAAAAAGAATAAGACATTGCCATTTGCCATAAGATAGATGAATTTAGGGGACATCTTGCTAAATGAAATAAACCACACAGAAAAAAGAAAAATATGGGGGTGCTGGAGCAGTGGCTCAGCAGTTTCGGTGCTTGCCTAGCAAGCATGAGGACCCAGGTTCAAACCCCAGCACCACATATACAACTAAGTGTTGGAGCAATGAAGGCCATGTGAAAAACTCAATAAAGTTGTTTCTTTCTCTTACTGTTCCTATTTAAAAAAACAGAAAAAAGAAAAATATGGCATAATCTCATTTATATGTAGAATCTGAAAGATTTAAATAAACAGTGAATAAAACAATAGCTACGAGGTGCAAAGGAGAGGAGAAAATGCAGAGATCTAAACCCCTGGATAAAGAAGATCAAACAAATAGAAAGAAAATGCCTAGAGATCTCATGTACAAGATGAGAACTACAGGTAACAAAATTGTTTAGTTATGTTTCATACTAAATAGTTGAGTATATTATAGCTACTTATGGTTTGAAAAGAAAGGATAACTATGAGGTGATGGGCATGCATTTTGCTTCACAGTGGTTACCTATCTACTATTTGTGTGCATTCCATAACACCATGCTATATACCTTCAATATACACAGTAACATTTCTTTAAAAACAAGACAATAGTGAAACTTAGAGAAGCAGAACATAGGATGATAGTTGCCATGAGATGAGAGAGAGAATAAGAAGTTGTTGCTCAATGGGTATAAAGTTATGGTTATAAAAGATGATCTAGATATGTGCTAGACAATTTAATACCTAGTTAACAATACAGTATTATGTACTTAATTAAGAGGCGAGACTTAGGGGCTGGAGCTTGGTGGTTACACTGCTTGCCCGGCATGCATGAGTATATGAGTTGAAACCCCAGCACCATGTACACATGAAATGTCAGAGCAACGAAGGACACATGAACAACTAAATAAAATTGATTCTCCCTCTCTCTCGCTATCCCTCTCTCTTTAAAAAAAAAAAAAAAAAAAAAAGGAGGTGAGACAATGTTCAAAGCTCTCATTATTGGGGTTGGGGATTTAGCTCAGTGGCAGACCCTTTGCCTAGCATGCGCATGGCCCTGAGTTCGGTCCTCAGCCCTGGAAAAAAATAAAAAAAAAAATTAATTGGACACAAGGAACTTGGAGGAGATGGTTATGCCTATTCTTTAATGTAGTGATGGCATCCCAGGTGTGGGATACAGCAAATAACATGGCAAAACTCATCAAATCATACATGATTTATTTTGAATATTGATTATTCCTCAGTAAAACAGCCTTTAAAAAGAAGATCGTCTCAATCCTCCAAGACCTTGCATTATAGTAGTTCAAAATAGTTATTTCTCATTTTCTCGTGCAGAACAACTTAAGGATAGTAGCCCTGGCAACAGGTTAAAGTCTCACCTTTCATTCTAAATGACTTACTAGGTTTTTTCCCCAGACTCTTTGCCTCCTCTGAAAGTAATTATAGTGCCAGCTGGTTACAATAATGATTTTTTAAAATCTTGACAAAAATAATTAAATTCATAACAGAAAAGTTAACAAATAAGAAATTGCACCGTTAAGAACAAATTTAAATATAAGGCTATTATATACTTTAATTATTTCCTTGATTCAATTATCCTGAAATTGTTTCAGAGATGGATAGAGGCTTATCATTACCCACACCTCTGTTAGGAAGCTACTTTGTACTTTTACAAAGACTTTAATAATCCAAGGAACCAAGTGAACTCTGAAATGAATAGCCAGATTTTCTCTTAATATCATCATGAATCATTGACCTCAATTAGATTGACTAGTGTTAATAAAGAAAGAGAAAACAGAACAGAACCAATCTCTGGTCTAGAGCTGTGTACATGTACCTCTGTGTCTAAGGAGTCTCACCTTCTTTCCATACCTAATATTGTGTATTTCACAGGTCTTTACTCTTCAATCATAAACTCAATAAAGATAAACATTTGTCATTCAAGACCTTATCATGATCACTAATCCCAGGCCTTATATAAATCAATTCATTCTTAAATATTCATAGTCATGCATAAATCAGGAATTTCTTAAGTGAAATATCACTTGTATAAATAAAGTGTGTGTATATATATGTATATATATATATATAAACATCCAAAGAAGTTTTATTGTTGTTATTGTTGTTTTCTTACAAAATTTTAATGTTTGAAAGAATCCTTGGCAAGTGTGCACAGCAAGTATTTAGAGAAGAAAAACACGACTATTGAGGTTACAGTTGGTCTTTTCAGAGTGGAAACAGCGGTTTCCATGTGTATTTTTATCTGCAAGGGTCATTACGTATGTGCAAATGTTAGTTTTGCAAAATTCAGGGAATGAATTACTTCTATTATAGAGATTACTTTATAAGAAAGAGGTCAAGGCTTCTTTAATTTGGATGAACGGTGCTAAATAAGGTGAATAGATATGGAGCCCGACAGACAGACATGTAAATGCAGACAAACATCTCAGGGTCCAAAGTAATTTTTACTCAGTAACTGTGGTACAAGGACACACTTGCTTCATCATAACCATGGCATGAAAAGGATCACTCATACGGGGCTCTCAGTTCAAGCATGCAGGGTCACAGAGCAACCACAGACCGTGAGTATAGAAAACAAGCTGAATACAGCAAACAGTCAATAGGATTCAGTGGGGACAAGGGAAAACAAATGTTTTTCCATCCTACCATTCTAAATGCCTATTTTTATAACCAACAATGTATACCCTATTTTGAACTCCATACATGGCCATCAGAGCAAAGGAATAGAAGTAAGAGGAGGAGGAGGAAAAAAAAAATCACCAAATAAAATGTCAGTTTTCATCTTCTAGCATAGACATGGCATCAGAAAATAAAATCTTCCACTTCCTAGATAAGCAAAAGTAACCGGCTATGTTTTAGTCAGCTTTTTTCCTTGCAGTGACTAAAAGACCTGACAAGATTAATTTTAGGAGGAAAAGATTATTTAGGGGCTAAGGGTTCCTAAGTCTTAGTCCACAGAAGGCCATCTCCATTCCTCGGGGCTGGAGGTGAGGCTGACCATCAGGGAGGAGGGGTATGGCAGAGGGAAGCAGCTCAAGGTATCACATCAGGAAGCAGAGAGTGAAACTCCATGCTAGATACAAAATACATACCCCGAAGGCACGCCCTCATGACCCACGTCCTCCAGCCACACCCCACAAGCCTACAGTTTTCAGTTAATCCTTATCAGGGGATCAACTCACTGATCTGAATAAGGCTCTCAGAACACAGTCATTTCACCTCAGCCTTTCTGCATTGTCACCCATGAGCTTCTGGGGGATACTTCACATCCAAACCGTAACAGACTAAAATGAGAAAACTTGGAAAGGCTATAGCTTGCATACTTTACAAACATGTACAGATTCATCAAAACATTTGAGCCGGGACAGAAATCTTACAAAGTAGTTATTATTAAAAATAAAAATTGACTCTTCAATGGCAGATGTCTACAGACATTAGAAAAAGTATTTGTGTGTGTGTGTGTGTGTGTGTGAGAGAGAGAGAGAGAGAGAGAGAGAGAGAGATACCCTGAAGGGCTAAAACTATATTTTCTGAAATAAGACTATCCTGTTAATAGAACAGAGGTCTTGCAGAAGAAAAGTTAATATAAAGTGAAGAGTAAGGTTAAATATTTAGCAATGAAAGTTCTCAGAAAATACCAGCAAAAATACACCAGCATGGAGAAGATGTCAGTGAAAGCAAAAGATACCCACCATGTATAAAAATGAGGAGGACGGTACTGAGTAGGACTGGCTGCTAAAGCCTCCTAGACACAGTTAAGAGCACAGCAGGAGGAACCAACAGGAAAGCACGTAAGATGTAAAGTCTGCAAGAATACCCGAATCTTCCCAGCTCAAAACCACCTCTGCAAATTTAGCTAAGGCAGGAAGATCCAATACTTTCAATATTGGGTACAGATGTTCTTCAACTTTCAATGAGAGTACATCCTGTTAAATCCTTTCTAAGCCACCAATATTATAAATTTAAAATGCATTAATATGCATTAACAACCGACCAAACATCACAGCTGAGCAACACAATACACTCCAAAGCATCCCCTGTTTACTCTTATGACTGCTAAGTTGATTGGATGCGGTGCTCTCTACAGTGGCCCATTATCACACAGAGTATCCATACAGCCTGGGAATAGATTAACATTCAAATTCAAAGTATGGTTTCTACTGAATGCATGTGCTTCACAGTCCCATAAAGTGAAAAACCGTAAGTTGAACCATGTTAAGCAGTAGAGGGTCTGCATTATCAAATGCACAGCATGGTTACTAGAAGAAAAAAAAAAGAATAGTAAAATTTATCAACAGAAAAAGCACAAGAATTTTTTTCAACTACAAAAGAGAAAAAAATTCTGATAAACTTTTTGCTACTCATTTCACGGAAGAAATGGAGCAACTGCACTTAGAAAAGAAGATGATAAAGAAATGGGAAGTCAATGGGAAAGGCTCAAATATGAGCCTTCACACACAAGAAATGGTAGGGGGAAAGCACAGAAATGTTGATAAAAAGGAAAATCACCCTAGAGTAATCAAACATTAGAAAAATGGACTAGCAAAAGTCAGTGATTGGGATGCCATAAAGCTAAAAAGCTTTTGCACTTCCAAGGAAATAAAACAGTCAAGAGGTTTCCTACAGAATTGGAGAGAATCATGGACTATGTCTCCTCTGATAGGGGCCTCATATCCAGAATCTACAAAATCCTCAAAAATCTCAACTACAAAAACAAACAACCCAATCAATAAATGGGCCAAAGAGCTAAATACAAACTTCTCAACAGAGAACATTGATCAAGCCAATGAATACATGAGAAAGTGCTCTACATCACTAGTAATCAGAGAAAGGCAAATGAAAATTACATTAAGATATCACCTCACGCCAGTCAGATTGGCAAAAACGAAGAAAATAAATAATAAAGAACAGATACTGGAGGGGTTATGGAGAGATAGGCACACTAGCACATGGTTGATGAAACTGCAGACTGGTACAGCCCCTCTGGAAAGCAGTGTGGAGAATCCTCAAAAAAGTAGGGATGAGCCCACCATATGATCCTGCTATCCCTTTCCTGGGTACTTTTCCAGAGGATTTAGAATCAGCACATTATAGCGACACAGCAATATCTATGTTCATAGCAGCTCAATTTACAATAGCTAAATTATGGCAACAACCCAGATGCACCTCACTTGATAAATGGATCCAAAAACTGTGGTACATATATACCATGGGGTTTTACTCAGCAATTAGAAACAATGAAATTGCAGGCTTTGAAGGTGAATGGATGGGTATGGAAGAAGTTATGCTGAGTGAAATCAGCATAACCCAGAGAACCAAGGGTTGAATGACTTTACCTATCGGTGGAAGCTGGAGCTAGACCCTGGCCATTGAGAAAGGAGGTCTAATATCATGTTTTAAATCTGGATAATGTCACACAACATAATACATTTTTAGAGATGTTTTGGGAAGGGGGGGTGAAGGACAAAGGTTGGTAATTGGGGGGGGCTCTTGGGGGTAAATCTAATTTTCAGTCTATATATATATTATTTCGTGAGAAGCTT
>PVKS010025764.1:0-29463 GCA_004027875.1 Aplodontia rufa | reverse complement strand
TGAAGATTTTTAAAACATGAAATATTTAAATGAAATACCCACTGTTAAGTTTCAGAGATCAACTTGGCAAGACTGTGGAAGAGAAAAATGGATATAGGAAACTTTGTGATGGGGATCCTATTACCACAGTTTTATAAAGAAGAAGAGAAGGAAAGAGAGGGAAGAAGAGAGAGGAGGCCGGGTGACTGAAATAAATTGAAATGATACAATGTGTATAGAAGAGGAAATGGATTTATGAGGTACTTAAAAGAAAAAATAACATGCTACAGAGACCAGTACAAAGAATCTAATATTATTAATATGATAGTCTGGGGCTAGAGAAGACTCAGAATAGATGTGATTACTTAAGCAAATATACAGGTGTGGCGGGCGGCACCCGGGGCCCATGCCATGCAGGCAGCTTTAAGATGGCGGCTGGCAGCTGGCCAAGCCAAGTCAGCTGACCTCGTGCTGCTCCTGGTTCGTATGCTTGCAATATCTGACCACTTAGAGACAACCAATAGGAGCCGGCAGCAGAGCTTTTTTCCTCATAGCAACAACTTGCTGATTGGGTTACCTGCCCTATATAAGAGGTGCAACTTCCTGAATAAAGGGAGAGCACGGGAGATCTCCGGAAGCAACAAGCGTGTGCGTGTCGTTATTGCCGCTTTGCCAGCCAAATGCGGCATACAGGGAAATGGAAGCAGAGTACTAAAGACTATAAAAGTAACATTCTAACATCCTGAAAATAATTCAGAGAAGCACTCATAGGATTCTTAGAACATCCAGAGAGCAGAACTAACAAAATATCATAATGTAATATACATATGACAAATGAAAACCCAATAATACAAAAGTACATTAGACTGCAGCGAGTATTAGTTATTAGGATCTTTGAAAGCAGTGTATTAGTCTCCATAGCATTCAAGAGAAGGAACGTGTCTTTGGTGGGGGTAAAAAGAAATGTACAAACTTTCTGGATAAACTCACTCAGGGATGGAATATTTTATCCTTCACTAAACAATTTTTTTTAAGAATCAGAAATTGGCTTAACTCTGAATCAAATTTATGTTAAAGTGGTAGGGGACTTAAGGGAAATGCTGAAAAATGACCCATAAAGAACAGAAGAGAGACTGGCTGAGACATTAAGAAATACAGACAAAATGAACTGATTATCCAGTTGACGACTGACACTCTACTTGGATTGTAGTAGTAAACTTATTTATCAGTTTTAAAAATGCCTCCAGAAGTACAGATTCTTCTTGGCTTACAATGGAGTTACAACCCCAGAAACTCAATATACAGGGAAACTATTAAATTTAAAAAATGCATTTCATACACCTAATCTACCAAACATCATAGCTTAGTGACACAGTACACATTACCAAATTGATTGCTTACCCTCATAATCATGTGGTTGACAGGGTCCTGAATAGTGCCAATTTTGCACTATTGCAAAATTTTAAAAACTTGTAAATTGAACCTTCTTAAGTTGGGGACCTCCTACAGTCACAAATGGAGGTCAAGTTTGGGGATGATGGGATGACTAGTGAGAATACATAGAATAACAAGAAAAAATAGGTATGGTTATTCATGACATAGTGCTTGATATAAATCTCATAGGTTTGAATGAATATGTCAGGCATTGTAGACAGGAAGAGACTGTAAAAGACAAGGAAAAAGAATGAACAAGAAACAACATGATCACCCTTATGGTTTTATTTGTGTTTCTTCAAAGTATGTTAAAGTTCTAATTTCTGGCACCTATTAAAATGAACTTATTTGGAACTAGGTCTTTGTCTATGTAAACAAGTTATGGAGATGCCATTAGGGTATCTTTTAAGAAGGGGAAGTTTGGAAGTAGATACTGTATGCTGGGAAACCAAGAGAAGACAGACATCCAGAAGAAGACAGCTGCTTCACAGCTGAGGTAGACGCTGGAAGGATAAATCAATAAGCCATGGAATGCCAAGGACTGCTGGCAAACACCAGAAATCAGAAAATGCAAGCACAGATTTTTTGCCTAGAGATTTCAGATTGTCAGCATCCTGATTTCAGACTTTTCTAGCCTCCAGAACTGTGAGATAATAAATCAGGCTTCAATGTCCTAGTTTGTGATGTTGCCACAGGAACACTAGGAAACTGAAATGCACAGCATTCTCATCAACACTCCAAATGTGAAGAAAACTAATTTTACATGCAAAAAATCATAAAAGATTTTTCATTTTTAATAATCGATTGGTATGTGAGAAAAATGACTAAAATTGACAAGAATATGAGCAAGAGAATGGAAAAACCCTTTACACACTCCACTCTTTAGAAAAATTTTAATGTTTTATATTATTATCCAATCAATATAGTGATCTTCAAGACTGAAATAACTTTAACTTTTTTGTTTTCTTACTTTTTTTTTTATGGTGCTAGCGATTGAATCCTGGGTCTCACACTTATTAGGCTAATATTCTATCATTAAGCTACACATTCCAGTGCCAAAAGCCTGAATTTTCAATGTTGTTTCAGCCTAAAGTACATTTTTAAAAAGTAAATCATAATTGTCAGCATATTAAATATTTACATGTTGAAAAATCATTAATGGGGATTCATTTGCATTTTTCAGTCCCAAAGCATATCTATGATTTTTTATCAACTTTCATAAATTACATAATTAAATTATAATTTATATAAATTAAAACAAAAATGTATTATAACTAAACATTCATTTTGCCTGTGAATACTGGTACCTGTACGTATTGTTTGTTTAGTGAATATTGATTGTGAAAAATGTTTGCATCATTTATACCTTTATTTGAATGGGACTTATTTATAGATAATACTTATAATTGAAAAATATATTTTCACCTTAATTATGTGTAGTGCAGGTGTCGCTACCTCAGATGTCTGTCCCTGAGGTGCAGGCAGGACAATCAGGACCAGGTGGATTGTCCCCCAGGAGCCGATCAGGAGGATGAGTGCCGAAGGCCAAACCCCTGGACCCTCTTAGCTGGGGTCCCTTCCCTCTCGGCAGGGGAAACGAGTCAAGTCAATCACATGCAGAGGACGGCAGCCCAGAATCCATTTATTACTAAGGCACATGGATTTTTATATGGAGGGGAGACAGCCAAGGAATGAATAATCCTTCTAAGGGAGTTGCCAGGGGTTATGCAGATTTCCAGTACAGACAAACAACTAGGGAACAGCCTGTGGTTAGCACATTCCAACCCACCCTAATCTTCTTTTTGCATAACAATTAGCAAGCTTAACAAAGCAGGACCTAGCAGCCCTTCCTGAAGGAACTTATGGAAATAGTAACAAGATCATTCTAGGGCAGCTGATGAAATGGAGTGAAGGTCAGACCCCAACAGTCAGGGAGGATGTTAGATAACTGTCAATAATGATGGCCACATTTAGATGTAAATTCCTCTTTCACAAAGCACAATCTTTTAGAGACACACCCCACTTCATCATGCCTGAGCCTGCACATAGCCAATGTAGTGGCGCAGTGTAGTAAGCGTTACCTCACTACACCTAGCCCACAGACAACCGCCCAAGCCCTGTTCTTGAGAGAGAGAGACAGAGAGAGAGAGCCATTAGAACTAGTAAATTCCCCCACTCCCACTCCAGGCCCTGTGCTGCTGTTCTCTCTGGCCCTGGGAGCAGCCATACTGTTCTCTGGTCCTTGGGAACAGCTACACTGATACCTCTCTTAATAAAATCTCTTGTCTCAACTACCAGCGGGTCTCTTTCCTGAAAAAGCGTATCCAACAATGGCTCCCACCGTGCCCAACAATGGTTCCCTGACTGGGAAAATTTGTGTCTCCAGTGTGCCTGCTCCACAATCTCTTTTTGGGTTGAGCTGCCCTGGGCCATGTGGCTTCCTGGAGCTAAGCTTCCATTAGCCCAATCATCCCCTTGTCCATCATGACACCAGCCCAATTTTCAGGTGAGTCTGCTCGGAATTGAGTCTCTTCATGGCGATATCTCTATGAAGTGGGTCTGAATTTTTCTCTCTGGGGATCCAGGATTCCCAACTCATTGGGTTTTTTTTTTTATTTCCCAGTGCTGAGTTCAGCATCCACTAGCGGGGTCCGGGACCCCCTTGAAGACACTGGCAAATCAAGATGAGGACCCATTTCTCGTGCTCTTGTGATATTTTGTGGCAGCTGGCTTCTTGAGGACACTCTTGAACTCATCTTGCTACAAGCACTCGGAGTGCAAAATACCACCACGGGATCTGGACCTTCCATTCCAGTGGAGTCTCCTCTTGTTGTCTTTTAGATAATTAGTTTCTACATCTCATACCTGACCTAAACCTCTCCAAACTCATTCATTCTTATAATCAAATCTGGCCCCCTACCCTTTAGATAATTCCTCTAAATGGCAGCTTAACAGCACTTTTGATCCCAAAATTTAAGGGTTCTTTCTGTTGAACAAACCAGCAAATGTCAAGAGATTCACTACATCTGGGCCTTTTCCTTTCTCTGCTCTAGACCTTATCTCTGCCTGTCTTGTAATTCCACTCAACTTCTACTTGCTTTAAAACCTTTACCTGCTGCTTGTGCGCTACTGCCCCTTCACTGCAGCTACAGCCTCCACCGCTCCTCCTGCCACAGCCGCTCCTCTCCTAGCAGCTTTTCCCTCTGCTCTAACTTTGACCCAGCAGATGAGCCACTTCTCTGCCGTCTACCCCCTTCTCAACCGCACCAACTTCAGAGCCTAATGACACTCCATCTTCCTCTCCGCATTCCCCACGGGTGTCCCCCTTGTCCAGCCCTCCCATGGCTCGCTCAAGGTCACGCAATAACCTTGCCGATCATAACTGCCTCCCTACTGCTGCTATCCTAGAGAGACCCGAATCCTCCAGGCTGTCACACTGGTAACCCCTCCCCTCCTCACCTCCTCACTCCCTTCACCAACTTGCAGGTGCTGAAGGTGTTGTAGCACTCATATCTCCTTTTCCCTTTCTGATCTATCTCAAATTAGAAAGCGTATGGGCACCTTCTATTCTAATCCATATACCTTCACAAATGAACTTCAATACGTTACCCAGTCCTATGAACTTACCTGGCATGATATTTTCATGATTCTCTCTAATACCCTCACCTCTGAAAAGCACAGATGAGTTTGGAAACAGGCCCAAAATCATGCTGATGAGGTTCATCAAACCAATCCAGTTGGGTAACTGGGGCTACAGCCATCCCTGACCAAAACCCCCACTGGGACTATAATAATCCTCAACATTAAATTATCCATAATCAATTTCAAACTTGTATATTGAGTGGCCTCCAGAGAGCAACCATTAAGCTCATTAACTTCCAAAAGTTACAGGAAGTCATTCAAGAAAGGACCGAAAACCCTTCCACCTTTTTGGCTAGATTAACTCAGGCTATGACTCACATACTAATGAGGACCCTGACTCTCCCGAGGGCCAATAACTTCTTATGACATACTTCTTTTCCCAATCCTACCCTGATATTTGTCTAAAACTAAAAAAGTTAGAAAGAGGTCCCCTTACACCCCTGAAATTCTACATGTGTCATTTAAGGTTTATAACACCTGCGATGACCACAGGCAAAAACAAGAGTGTCAAATGTTAGCCACAGCTATTCAATTTCCCAAAACCCTCGCTCACACCCACAACTCCAGGGTCCCTACCTCCAGGAAGCCACCAACTTTCTGGATGCTGTTACTAATGTGGCAGGGAAGGTCACTGGGCCTGAGCTTTCCCACATCCTCGACCACCCCCGGTCCATGTCCCAAATGCAAGAAAACAGGTCACTGGGCTGTGGAATGTCCCACTGTACCTCAACATGGTGTCACCACTCCTCTGGACACAGCCTCAACTGACCTTCTGGGACTAGCAATGGAAGACTGAGGGGGCCCAAGGTTTCTGGACTGGACCAACATCATTTGTCAGGAGCCTTGGGTAACCCTTACAGTGGCAGACACACCTACTTCTTTCCTGATTGACACAGGGGCCACCTTTTCTACCCTCTTACATTTTAGTGGCCCTACCCTGCCCACTCAAGCTCCCATCATCAGGGTGGAGGCAATCCCTGTATACACTGCAAAACCCCACCCTTGACTTGTCAAATTGATACTCTTATTATTATCCACCCCTTTTTAGTTATTCCCCTCTTGTCCCATTCCCTTATTAGGCTGAGATTTACTATCCAAATTGGGTGCTACTCTCCATTTTTCAACTCAGCCTGCCCACTCTCCAATTCCTCCACCCTCCATTTGCTCCTCCTAGCCCAATCTCTTACTCTGACCTGGTGCCGCCCACCTCCAATCACCCTTCTCTATCCAAAATAGAATACTCTCTATCACCCTCCCAAGTAAATCCCATTGTCTGGGACATCATCTCACCTTCTCTCACCTCCTGCCCCCCTATTCAAATTGCCTTAAAGGACCCCACCTACTTCTCTTCACCATCCCAATATCCCCTCCTGCTCAAGAGCCTTCTAGGGTTACAACCTGTCAAGATCTTTTACGGAAAGACTATCTCTGACCCACTTCCTCTCCTTTTAATACCGCTATTCTGGTAGTAAAAAAACCCAGTGGCTCTTTCCACCTAGTACTGAATCTCTGCTACATTAATGATGCTGTTGTCCCCTTGACTCTAGGCTTCCCTAACCCTTGTACTCTCCTATCTTTAATTCCTGTCTCTACCTCTCACTTCTCTGTATTAGATCTTAAGGAAGCTTATCTCATCATTCCTCTACACCCCAACTCCCAAGATATTTTTGCCTTTACCTGGACCAACCCACACACCCATATATCTTCCCAACTTACCTGGAATATCCTTTCCCAGAGGTTTAGAGGCAGTCCCCATCTCTTTGGACAAACTCTAGCCCATGACCTTACCCAGATGTCCCTCCCTAATTCCTCTCTCCTTCAGTATGCAGATGATCTAATGCTGTGTAGTCCCTCCTATCAAACCTCCATCGCTGATACAATATGCCTGCTTAGCTTTCTGGCAGACAAAGGCTACAGGTTCTCTCTCTCTCTCAAAAGTACAACTCTCCACTGCTCAAGTAACCTACCTGGGGGTCCTCCTTAGGCCAGGATATAAACATATAACCCTCAAACATAAGGAGCTCCTCTCCTTATTGCCTATTTCTTCTTCCAAATCTGAACTCATTTCCTTTCTCTGCCTGGCAGGATTCTTACGCTCCTAGATCCCCAACCTTTCTTTTCTAGCTGCTCCCTTATATGAAGCCTTTAAGGATCCCCCAGTTGATCCACTTCCTCCTTTCTATTAAAACTCCCTTTCTGAAGCTACGAAAGCTCTCATTTCTGCTCCAGGTCTCCATTTTCCAGACTTAGCCTGACCCTTTCTCCTTTACATCCATGAGGCACAAGGCTATGCATTCAGAGTGCTGGGACATCAGTTTGGATCCTTCTTTGGTCCAATTGCCTACCTAGCAAAGAAATTAGGTCCTACTGTCCGTGGATGGGCTCTTTGTCTCTGTACTTTGGCTGCTGTCTCAGTTATTTCCCAAGAAGCAAAAAAAAAAAAAAAAAAAAAAAAAAAAAAGTAACTTTTGGTTCCCCTACCACTATTTTATATCCTCATTACATCTCTGAGGTTCTAACATACAAAGGCCTACAAACTTTACCCACTTGCAGGATTCTCTCCCTCCATTCATCTCTCCTAGAAGATCCCTCCCTTTCCTTTCAAGTTTATTCCCCTCTAAATCCAGCCTCATTCCTCCAAAAAAGCTGAACAGCTCCACAAGACCTTCACTTTTGCCTGGAAATCCTAGAGGACCTCCTCCTTCATCCACCTCATTTACAAGGTCCCTTAACCCAACCCTCTCACATATGGTTCACAGATGGAAACTCCTTTATTCACAACAGCTCCTGTTACGCAGCCCATAGTCACTCCCACTAAATTTATAGAATCCAACCCCCTCCCTTGTGGCACCACCAACCAGCAAGCTGAACTCATAGCTCTGACACAATCCTTTACTCTGGCAAAAAGGGATATTTATCAGGCTATACAGACTCCAAGTATGCCTTTCACACCATTCTTGCTCACAGCGCCATCTGGAGGAAAAGGGGATTCCTCACAACAAAAGGTTCACCCATCGTTAATTCCACACTTATTTCCCACATACTAGAGGCCCTGAAACTACCCAAAGCTATCAGCATAGTTCACTGTAAGGCCCATCAAACTCAGGGCAACAACAAAGCTGACAAGGAAGCAAAAAAGGCAGCTTTATTTCTTTACACTTCTACCTCTGTCCTCCTCTCAGCTGCCTTACCTATCACCCACCCCACAGACACTCCTCTCCTGAATACAGAAATCCTCACCTACCTACATAAACTTTTTCATCCCAATTCTACCTCCCTATCACATTTCCTTAAGTCTTACTGTACTCTTAACCCCACAGATACAAAGTTCTTAAACAATTTAGCACTATCCTGTGATGTTTGCCTTCATGCCAATCCACACACCTCATATCACCCATCTTTCCCCATCCATCAGATGCGGGGCTCTCTCCTAGCCTCAGACTGGCAGATAGATTTCATACATGTGCCCTCTGTCTGCCATTACAAGTACCTTCTAGTTCTAATTAACACCTTTTCAGGTTGGGTTGAAGCTTTCCCCACAACCAACAAAAGGGTAACTACTGTTGCCTCTATCCTACTTTAGGACATAATTCCCAGATTTGGTGTAACCACTCATTTCAATCTGACAGTAGCTCAGAATTTACCTCCCAAGTATCTCAAACACTCTCCACTACTCTAGGAATCCCTTGGCACTTCCACATATCTTTTCACCCACAATCATCAGAAAAGCTGGAAAGAACAAACAGAACTATCAAAAATATCCTCACCAAGCTGTCTCTTGAGTTACATCTGGACTGGTAAAACTCCTTCCCCTGGTCTTATTAAGGATACATGCCCTGCCAAAGAAGCCACAAAACATTTCCCAACACCTTCCACTTCCTCTTGGGCTAACTCCATCAGACACACCCTTACCCACCTCTCTCCCTCTTCCCTTGCTTCATTATCTCCAAGCCTACTTATGGTCTCATGTAGACAAAACTCTACCTCAACCTCTCCCCTCTACCAACCTAAGAATACAGCCTGGAGATCTAGTTTTAGTATCTCTTCCAGGGATGTCACCCTCAGCCCTCTCCCCAAAATGGAAAGGTCCTTTTAGAGTTGTCCTAGCCACTCCAATGGCAGCCAAACTTAACTTTCTCTGAAGCTGGTTTCACATCTCTAATCTGAAACAGTATCCCACAAACTCACAACCTCTTATATCCCCACAGGTGATTACCTCCTCACCATCCACCTCAAGACCAAAATTCCAAGTCTCCTCAACTGGACCACTTAAACTGAAGATTTCTAAATTCTCACCAATCTTGGAGGAAACATAAATGCCAACTTACCCTCTTACATTGTCTAGATATCAATATTGCTTATACCTTCTCCATAATGAGATCCCTCAACCTTCACCAATTCTTACTCCCTTTCAATTTCTGACTTTTTAATCTGACTTCTACATACAGGGAACCTTTTATGACTTTATACCTGAGGAAATATACCTGTACTCTCACTCTTACTACTCTCCTATTCTTATCACTTCACAATCTTTAACCCTTCCTCGAAGGAGGAAAAGCCATAAAATTTCCAGAATATACACTGCCACCCCCTAAGCCTAGCATTACTTTATATAGTATTTTCCCTCTTTGAACCCTGCCTCTCTACTATAACACCAAAGGACTAAAAGCTTAAGCCTAACTCTATCACACTATGCTTTCTGGGCTTATTGTTTGGATTTTGTGGTGTCTTTGAGCTCATGGCACACACTCTCTCCCCACGCTGTTCCATCCTTATCAACTTAACTCTGTTTGTCATATTTATCTCAGCAGGCCCACCCATCTATGTCTGGAGTTCACTGTGCAAGAGACTTATCTAACTTCCCAGAACCAATGGTATATTCATAAGGCAGGATCCGCCCAATGCTCACTTGTGGGTTGCCAAACATAAGTATTGAACTTTCCCTCCAATCTCTTACCCTGTACATTGCCAAGTCCTATTCACCAATAGCTTGTTTTCCCTTTGATCAGACCACCTCAGAATGCTTAACGAGGGAAGACCTTTACAGAGGATGCTATAAAACTTACTGCAATTACCACAAACTTTATCAAGAGGAAGCTAAAGTATTTATTGTCAAAACTGATGCCCCATGGGACCAAAGATGGGTCTCCGGGGAGACTGGAAAAGTTTACCAGTCAACTCTAGCATCTAGGCCCTGTGGCACTTTATATGTATATTGTGCTTGTGCAATAACTGAGGCACAAACACAAGTCTATAATAGTATCCTAAATTCACAACAGACAGTCCCCACATGGATCAACTTGATCCAACTGCCTGTTAAGTTCTTTTTTTTTTTTTTTAAAGAAAGAAGGACAGTGAGAGAGAGACAGACAGAGAGAATCAATTTTTATTAAGTCTTCTCATGGCTTTCGTTGCTCCAACACTTAGTTGTGTACATGGTGCTGGGGTTTGAACCCGTGTATTTGTGCATGCCGGACAAGCACCGTAACCGCCGAGCCACCGCTCCAGCCCCTGACTGTTAAGTTTTTAAATGCATCCCACATTTGGTCAACCATCTGTCACTGCTTTCTCTGTGCCTCCCTACAAAGGACTCTCCTGGCAGTGGTGCCTATAATCCCCATAGATGGATCACATAAGGCAACCTGTCAAACCCCATTAAAAAATGTTCCACTGTGGACCTTAGGGTGGAATAAGTCTAATCCCATTTGGTACTACGGGGACCCAAGTTCCACAACTAACCTCCCCATTCAGACTAACAGGTGCACCAAGCTGGGACTAGCCATTACCCCGGCTCCTCAGGGAACTTTCTTTTGATGCAATGAGACACTACACACTAGCATTAGTTTTTCCACTTCAGGCCCCTTCGTATCAACAGTGGCAGTTCTCCAACTTACTCTATTTGGGGAAGATGAACTTTCTTGGCTTTTAGCTCCCCACCCATGGACAAAGAGAGCTGTCTTTCTTCGTGCCTTAATAGGGATAAGTTTAATAACCTCTATTGGCTCTCTGGGGTTATCAGACAAAGCACTGGGACGCAGCCTCATCTCTGCCCAGGATTTTCAGGACTGCCTCCAACTCACTTAGGGATCCACAACCTCCTCTTTGGCCTCACTACAACAACAAATTACCTCCCTTGCTAGAGTAATTCTTCAAAATAGATGGGCTTTGGATTTTCTTGCTGCTGAAAAGGGTGGAGTCTGTCTCTTTCTCAGGGAAGAATGCTGCTATTACATTAACAAATCTGGCCTAGTAGAGGAAAATGCTCAAACCCTTTATTAAGTGAACTTCTGAAAAATAAATATTGACAGTCTACTCCCTCAGATGGGCTCCAAGGACCAATAGCCACCTGGCTCCGTCCCCTCCTGGGACCCCTGGCCGCTCTTTTTATCCTTGCTTAAATTTTGCCTTGTATTTTTCAGCTTCTCTGAAAATTTTTGAGCAAACAAATTTCAGTCATCACCAACCACAAGATTAATCAAATGTTCCTGTCTGGTTATCAGCCTTTGGGAAGCCACCCTGAAGATCAACATCTCCAAACACCCCAAACCTAAAACCATCGCTCCTGATCAGCAGGAAGTAGCTTCAGAAGATGAAACTTCACCCCTGCTCCTTTATAAAATAGAAAAGGGTGGAATAGATAACTATCAATAAATGTGGCCACATTTAGATGTAAATTCCTCTTTCACAAAAAGTATAATCATTTAGAGACACACCCCACTTCATCACCCTTGAGTCAGGTAAGCCTTACCTCTCTACACCTAGCCCACAGGCAATCACCCAAGCCTTGAGAGAGGGAGAGAGAGAGAAAGCAGGAGCGCTATGAGAGCTAATGAATTCCCCCACTCCAGGTCCTGTGCTACTGTTCTCTGTGGTCCTGGGAGCAGCCATGCTGTCACACCCCCCACAATTAAATCTCTTGCCTCAACTACCGGGGGTCTCTTTGCTGCTTTAGTGTGTCCAACAGAGGAAGTGAAGAGAACATTTTAATTTTTTTAAAGAATTTTACTTTGGGGGGCTGGAGTGGTGGCTCGGTGGTTACCGGCGCTTGCCTGGCACGCATGAGGACATGCGTTCAAACCCCAGCACCACGTACACGGCAAAGTGTTGGAACAACAAAGGGCACATGAAAAACTAAATAAAATTGATTCTATCTTTCTCTCTCACTGTCCCTTAAAAAAATAATTTTATTTTTTTAAAGAGAGAGAGAGAAAGAGGGAATCAACTTTATTTTTCCATTTGGCTTTTGTTTCTCTGATACTTAGTTGTGTATATGGTGCTGGGGTTCCAACCCGGGTCCTCATGCATGCCAGGCAAATGTCCAACTGCTGAGCCACTGCTCCAGCCCCAAATGATTACTTTTATAGGACTAATAATGATAATGACATGAACAGTAAAACTTAGGTTTAAGGCAGGTCCACTATATCACAGACTTTATAAGGACTCTCTCATTTAATTCTCAAAATAAAAAACACACAAAGCTGCAAGGTTGCTATAATCTTTGTGCTCATTTCATAGCTGCTTAAGGAACTGAGTATGTTGCTCAGTATCATATAACTCAGAAATTGTGAAGACAGATTGGAGTACAGTTATATTCCAAAGTGTGTATGGTTAATGAATAATGCATGAATAAATGTCATAGACATGTATTCAAAAAGGTACATACATTACTTACCATTTTTAAGTAAAAATAATTTCAAAAAGCTATTGGGTTATGCCAGAGTGGTTGATGGATTGCCTGCATTTTTAACCCACAACAAGGAATGAATAAGTATTCATTTTTCTTGAAAGAAATAAATGAATATATGTGGGATGGACTGAATTCACCAGTGATTATTGTAAAAAGCAGATTTAGTAATGAGAAATCTGTTTAAAAGAAAAGTTAAGCTTCATATAAGGTAAAAAGTGTTAAAAAGATGGGAAATATAACTGAGCAAAGGAAGCAAATTACAGAAAGTTGGTTGAATTTTGCCAACAAACCATTTGTGTGTTTGTAAAATAATGTTAGCAGAAAGTTGACGTCAAATATTTGACTGAAATGATTTCCTATAAAAAAAAAAACTGATTTTTGTTTTCACCCAGCACAATTTTCAGACATTTCTATAGTTCAGGGAGTTAGATAGTTATTGAAAATAGTTTATGTTAGAGAGCAGCAAAACAAAACATTTTCTGAAGTTTAATCTATTGTATAGTGTTTTCAATCTAGTGTATTCACTGGGGAAAATATAATGCTTTCTCTCTTCACCTTTGAAAATTTCAGGATCTGTTATGAAATTGTCTAAGTATGGGGGGGTATTATACATGTAGAATTTAAATAAATTTTCAGATTTTTTCATACCTAAATTAGGAAGATTTCTTAATTTTACATATCTATTACAAATTCCTGTTGAATGTTCCTAATTTAAAACCCTAATTAGTAAGGGCTTGAACGCAGTCATATTAAAAATGGAATAAAGGGCTTGGATATAGTTTAGCAAGAGTGTCATATGTCTCACATGTGCAAAGAACCTGGGTTCTATCCTCAGCACTGAAAAAATTATATAGAGATATATGTATAGATACAGACACACATAAAGATATATATATATTGTGTATAACATAAAATTTATAAATTATATATATATAAATTTATATCAATATATATTTAAATTGATACATTTTATAAATTGACTTCAATAATTATTCAATCTAGCCAGTTTTCCATCTTCATGACTTAAGGTTTGAAGCCTCTTACCTCAGCTTGAATTCTGAAAGGGGACTAAAAGGAAAGAGGTTATTATTTACAGACTTTACAAAACTATTTTGAGGAGCTGGAGCGTTGGCTCAGCAGTTAAGACCCTTGCCTGGCATGCACAAGTACATGTTCAAACTTCAGCATCCACGTACACAGAGAAGTCTCAGAGCAACAAAGGTCACATGAAAAACTAAATAAAAATTGTTTCTCTCTCTCTCTCTCTCTCTGTCCCTCTGTCTTTATAAAAAAAATTATTTTGAAGGGACTGACTCAGGAGGCTGAGGCAGGAGAATTATGAGTTTGAGGTCAGCCTCAACAACTTAGCAAAACCCTATATCAAATTAAAGGTTAATAAAAGGGCTTGAGAAGTAGCTCAGTGGAAAAGCACCCCTGCCTTAAATTCCCAGTACCAACTATGTGTGTGTGTGTGTGTGTGTGTGTGTGTGTGTGTGTGTGTACAGATCAATGAATAATAAGATTTTGGAAATCTTGTGATGGTTGTGTAATAAAGAAAAAATGAGCATTAAGGACCCAGGGATCAATGTGGTTATGATAAGCATGAGGAATGTGTGTAGGGGTGCTGGAAGAAGGAAGGCTAATTGTGAGCGTATAAGAAGGGAGGTGTTTCGGAGCGTGGAGGAAACCATGCAAGGATACTGTATATGTCTGTGTTGAGTGGAAGCATTGCAATGGCAATGTGAGGAAAAGAGAGGTAAAAAAGAAACTTCTTACCCTCAGCTTGACTATTAATCTTTTTCCTTTCGGAATGGAATTGCTATAAAGCCCATGATTTTATTTTTAAAAAAGTTAAGTACAAGCCTGATCTGAAACTGTTATTCATGTAGTCTTTGACAAAAGGCATTTTACAATTTTACTGAATACATTAATTCACAATAACAAGCCTATTCATATATTTTTCTAAATTTGAACAAAATTTATAGTACCATAAAAGGCTAGGGCAAGGCTTAACACCTTATATGATGAAGCCATTATGGAGGTGAATGCCAAACATTATCAGTTCCTCTGCATAAAGCATAAAACACAGAAGAAATTCATAATACATTAAGAGCCAAATTGTGTCTTGGGGGCTACTAACTTGCATTCTAAATCACGTAAGAGTTGTCACCCTAGGAAAATATACAATCCATGTTGCCTACCACATGAACTACTGTTCCATACAAAAGCCTGTGGATTAATATTTACCAGGTCTAAATTTTCTGTTAAAATCTGAATCACAGTCAGTGCAGTGAGGTTGAACCTTGAATGTTCTTTCAAATTGGTATACATTTCATACTTCTTTCACTCTAAAAAAATGTAATAAGACGTGGTGAAGTACACAAAACATCACACAACTCAGAATCTGAACATTTCTTTTGGATAGTGAGCACACCCATTTAAACTGGGCACTTCTTTGTTCCAACTTTTGAGTATCTCTACATGTCAAAATGTAATATATTTTATGTAATAATATTAATAATTAGATGATGAATTACCTAGAAAAGTGCTTAAAATGCATCTGTGTTTAAGATAATTGCTCTCCCTTGCTGACTTAGCAACATTTAGATTTCTAGAAAATGGACATTTATCAAATATATGATTAGTCCTTAAATACTGATATGAAATGAGACTTAAACTCTTGGTTCTCAAAATCTGTCTGCTATTAGATATGTTAATTTTGCCTTGTATAGCTTTCCAGAAAGATCTTTTTCCAAAGAACCACATTTCACTATTTGTTAAACAGACTTGTACTTATCAAAAAATCCTGGATTATAGATCAAACATAGAATATAAGGAGAAAAATATAAATACTGTGCAACATGCTTAAATATGCCTAGCATATATTCAAGAAAACAAAATGTATATAAATGTGAAGTATGAGCAGAAATCATATCTTTTAACTATAAGTAATTCTCAAGTAAGTATAAACACAAGATTTGCATAAGAAGATAAAAAGTCACTAGTAGATTGGTGTAAAAATGATTTTTTAAATCAAGGTTTTTAATTTGAGTTTAAGAACGTGTAAAGATGGAAATTATGGATACCTCCCTGTGACTTAAATGGAGATATAATTTATATTAAATATTTCACTACACAAAAACTCTTTAATTAAAATTTGCCCTTCAAAGACTCTTCTCCTTCTTTCTTCCCACACTCATTTCAGTTTAAATGCAAGGTTAACCAAAGTACAAAATTCTTCTAGGAGGCATATAGTTAATGTTCAGACCTGAGAACACCGAAAATCCCTGGACATCTGCTTTAACCATTAAAAACAGAATTTAAAGGAAACCAATTTCTTCTCAAAACTCACTCACAGATCAGTTAAAAGAATATCAATATCCCTGAAAAGAGTCATGCATTTGGAAAAATATCATTTTTCAAATCTTGACAATCTTAAAAATTGCTATACCATATAAAAACACAAACATGCCAACAGCTGTGGTTGTGAGGGTGCAATGTGGTCTAAATCTTCTGGCCAACAAGCAACTTGTGTGTGAAAGAAGTAGTATTTTAAAAGCAATTTTTATGTGCATCGTAACTTCTGATTCAAAAGGAAATGAAAACCTGTACTGTCTCTTTTTAAAATGGTACAAGTCAACATTTATGCTCACATTGCAGAATTCAATAAGGATATTACAAAAAAAACTTAAAATGTAAATGTATGGGAAACTAGGTTTCATTTAAATGTACTGCTCTAAGAGTCTTTTGTTTTCTTTTGGAAAAATAATAAAGAGTATCTTGGTTACAATGACAAACCAGTTTTTCTGCAGTGCATCCCTCCAGCAAAGGCTTAATATATCTGATTTGTCAAAGTCAACACTCCTGCTAATCTTTCCCACCAGTGTCAAATGCTAGAAGCTATCACCTATTCATTTTGCTGTGCAGTATAAAGAGAGAGATGTACTTGGGCAGAAAATAATCTACACAAACATCAGAATAAAATGGTCTTTCTGTACACAGCTACAAAAAGTGCAAGAAATATGGAAAATCACTTGTAATTTCTACGATTTCTTCTGCAACTCTCTCTTTGCCTGTACTGTTTGCTTGAACATAAGTTTTCCTACCTTTATTACACTTCCTAATCAATGTGGTAAGATTACAAAATATATTCTATTCATGTCAAAATGTTATATTTTTCACTGTAGTACACAGGGTGTATTAAATAAAATAATATTAAATATTAATTTTAATGGTTCTAAAATAATATCTTTTTCATTTAACATGAAAAAAATTATTTATGATAGGTTTTAATATCATATGAGTCTATAAATATTCTTTTTAAATAGAAAAATAATCTTTAGAAAGTCTCAGAAAATATTCAGTAATCACATTTTCTTTCAATTCTATCAACAATAATGGAATTTTCTAGGAACAACTAAAAATTTGATGATCAATTATATATATTTCCAAATTGGATGTACACATGTCCTCATGTGTGTGTGTGTGTGTGTGTGTGTGTTTGCATGCACACATAAAATCATATGGGATATTAGATATTATTGAGTCATATTGTGATATAATTACCAGTTTAATAATACTGGTCATACTAGAAGGGATTTAAAGGAAAACCCCAAAAACTATAAAATCTGATGTGTTAAAATATCTATCCATGAGGAGGAATCAAGATGAAGACTTGAAGACAGATGGCTTCCCCAGCTGCTCTGAGACTGAACAGAAAATCCCCAGTTAATTTCCAGTTTTTTGATGTGCGCTTGGGGGAATAGCATCTTGAAACCCCAGTCCTAACTTGCTCAGTGGATTTGAGGAGCAGAGACTGGGGAGAAACGAGTGTTTTTTAAATTTTTTTCCATCCGGGATGGAACGCAGCGAGTAGCCACGGCCTGGGAGTGGGGGAGGAGTCAAGCAGCAGGCAAACTCAGCCCCATGGACTGTGCTTTAAATATAGTGCTACAGCCATCTTTGTTCACCTGCTGCTGCTGCGTGGCTGGCTGGGGAGTGGTGTGGGGGAGGATTCTAGCACCCTGAACTCGCCACAGCGGAGGAGTCTCTATGCTTTAAATATAGGACAAAAGATTCAAGATGGCAACGACACCACCAGCAGTGACTCCGAGACACTCCTGAGAATCACATCATGCTGCAGGATTACATGTAGATTCCCATGATCTTGCTATCTGAAGAAACAGACACTTTTCAAAACAATCACTTGCTTGCTATCATAATATATTGTGAGAGCTCTCTCAAAGAAAACTGCTACTATTGGTGCTAGTCACCAGCACATCTGTTTTAGTTGAAACGGACTAGGATCTGCACCTATCGCCTCTCAAGATTTCACAGACTGGTCTGGCATCTTTAGGTCTGTATTGGCCAAATAGCTCCCCATCACAATAAAGCAAAGCCATAAGAAGCTCCAATTACTCTGGCAAGAGTAACACGGTTGAACTACAAGACACACTCTCTGATTCTGAAAAGGGGAAAAAACTCACCACCTCAACCCCACATCTCTCCACCCACGGATCTCATAGCTGGGGCCTTAGATGAAAACCAGATACTGTATCAACATTATGATTAGTAATTCAATAAAAGAGTTGAGAGATAAAATAAGGAAAGAGATCAGAGAACAATTTCAAGAGATGAGAGACAGCTTTTACAGGGAAATAAGGGAGCAGATCCAGGAGATGAAAGATCAGCTATACAAAGAAATAGACATTCTGAAAAGAGATGTAGCAGAGCTATCAGGATTGAAAAACATGGTTAACCAAATCAAATATTCACTGGAAGAAACCAACACCAGAAGTTACTCCATTGAAAATAGAACTTCAGCTCTCGAAGAACAAGTATCAGATAATGAGGATAGGTTAAACAATGTAGAATTGAAAGAAGATAAGCAAGATAAACAGCTTATAGTAATCAGAACTTCCAAGTAATATTTGATGAGATGAGGCATAATAATCTGAGAATCATTGGTCTGGAGGAAAATTCTGAACAGCAAACAAGAGGCATCAAGAAACTTTTAAGCGAAATCATAATTGAGAACTTCCCTCATTTTACTACGGATCCAGAATATCACATCCAAGATGCTTATAGAACTCCAAATAGGCCTAATAAAATGAGAAACTCACCAAGACATATCATATACAAAATGAATAACAGAGAAATTAAAGAGAGAATTCTAAAAGCAGCTAGAGAAAATTCCCAAATCACATTCAGAGGCAAACCAATTCAGATCACTATGGATTTCTCAGAGCAAACAATGAAGGCCAGAAGAGCTTGGAACAATATCTTTCAAGAGTTGAAAAATAACAACTTTCACCCAAAGATAACATACACTGCAAAACCCAGCTTCAAATGCAATGGGGAAATTAAATACTACAACAATAAACACAAGCTAGCAAGATACATGAACACAAATTTTGCACTACAGAAAATTCTCAAGAATGTTCTCCATCCAAAAGAAAATGCCAAGGATACCATAAATCCTTAAAAAAGGGTGAGTCAATAATCGTATTATACACAAATTGACTTTCAAGATGACTCAAAACTCTGTAGTTATTACAAAGTCTGAGACTCAGCCTCCCATATCTATTCTAACTTTGAATGTGAATGGACTCAATGCCCCAATTAAAAGACACAGACTGGCGAACTGGATCAAAAAACAAAATCCAAAAATGTGTTGCCCGCAAGAGATGCATTTGACACTCAAAAATAGACATAGGCTGAAAGTGAAAGGATATCAAAATGTCTACCAGGCCTGCGGCCCAAAAAAGCAAGCTGGCCTGGCGATTCTAATTTCTGACAAAATTAATTTTCAAATAAAACTAGTCAGGACAAACAGGGTCACTTTATCATACTAAAAGGGACAGTTCATAAAGAAGATATAATGATAATTAGCATCTACGTCCCCAATTGCAACCCCCCAAATAATGAAAAAAATACTTAAGGACATTAATCCCCTCATTGATCTGAACACAATAATCCTGGGGGACTTCAACACACCACCATCAACTCTAGACAGATCATGAAAACAAAAAATCAATAAAGACATCTCCAATCTGAACAACTCTATTAATCAATCGGGCTTAACAGACATCTACAGAATATTCCTTCCTAAGACTGCTGAATTTACCTTCTTCGCAGCAGTGCATGGATCCTTCTCTAAAATACACCACATCCTAGTTCACCGGGATACTCTTAACAAATATAAAAAAGTGGATATAATCCCATGTATTCTGTCAGATCATAATGCTATGATCTTAGCAATCAACAACAAGAGAAACAACAGAAACTACTCAAACACTTGGAAATTGAATAATTCCCTCTTAAATGAAGGATGGGTAAAAGAAGAAATAAGAGCAGAAATTAAGAAGTTCTTGGAATTGAATGAGAATGAGGAAACAACATACCGAAATCTCTGGGACAGTATAAAAGCATTCTTTTTTTTTTTTTTTTTTTTTTTTTTAAGAGAAAGGGACAGTGAGAGAGACAGAGAAAGAGAGAAACAACTTTATTTAGTTTTTCGTATAGCCTTAGTTGCTCCAACACTCAGTTGTGTACGTGGTGCTGGGGTTTGAACCTGGGTCCTCGTGCTTCCCAGGCAAGCGCTGAAACCACTGAGCCACCGCTCCAGCCCCTATAAAAGCATTCTTAAGAGGTAAATTTATAGCACTGAGTTCATACTTCAAAAATCTAGAAAGAGGAGCTGGAGTGGTGGCTCAGAGGTTTCAGTGCTTGCCTGGCAAGCACAAGGACCCGGGTTCAAACCCCAGCACCACATACACAACTAAGTGTTCAAGCAACTAAGTCCATGTGAAAAACTAGATAAAGTTGTTTCTCCCTTTTTCTGTCTCTCTCTATCTCTCACTATCCCTCTCTCTTTAAAAAAAAAAATCTAGAAAGAGACCTGACAAATAGCCTTATGCTTCAACTCAAACGACTACAAAAAGGAACAATCCAACCCCCAAAATAACAGAAGACTGGAAATTACCAAAATCAGAGCCGAAATCAAAAAAATTGAGAACAAAAAAACAATACAAATTATTAACAAAACTAAGAGTTGGTTCTTTGAAAAAATAAACAAGATAGACAGACCCCTTGCCAACCTCACCATAAGGAAGAACAAAAGCAGCAAATCAATAAAATCAAAGATGAAAATGGGGATATCACCACAGACTCATCCAAGATCCACAAGATTATCAGAACCTATTTTGAAAATTTATACTCTGCCAAGTTTGATACCCTGAAGGATATGGACATGTTCTTGGACATATATGACATCCCCTCTTTAACACAGGAGGACATTGAAAATCTAAACCAACCTATCACAGATAGTGAAATTGAAACTGCAATCAAAGTTCTCCCAAAAAAGAAAAGCCCAGGTCCAGATGGATTTATGGCAGAATTCTACCAAACCTTCACACAAGAACTAACATCGTTCCTCTACAAGCTCTTCCAGGAAATTGATAGAGCGGGAACACTCCCAGACACTTTTTATGAAGAAAATATTACACTGTTTCCAAAACCAAACAAAGACTTATAAAGAAAAGAAAACTACAGATCAATTTCCCTGATGAACATTGATGCAAAAATCCTTAACATAATTTTAACTAATCAGATACAAAAGCACATTAAAAAGATAACTCATCATAATCAAGTGGGCTTCATTCCAGGAAAACAAGCCTGGTTTAAAATATGCAAATCAATAAATGTAATTCACCACATAAACAGAATTAAAAACAAAAATCATATAATCATCTCAATTGATGCAGAGAAGGCATTTGATAAAATTCTACACCACTTTATGCTCAAAACTCTGGAAAAGATAGGGATCAAGGGAAGATATCTACTTTAATTACATCAGATCCATTTAGGACAGACCCACAGCCAACATTATCCTCAATGGAGAAAAACTGAAAGCATTTCCACTGAATTCAGGTACTAGACAAGGCTGTATGCTCTCCCCACTATTGTTCAATATAGTCCTTGAAACACTTGCCAGAGCTATCAGGCAAGACAAGGAAATCAAAGGTATTCGTATAGGAAGAGGAAGTTATCTCTTTTCGCTGATGACATGATTCTTTACCTAGAAGACCCAATATCATCAGACAAAAAATTCCTAGAGCTTATAGATGATTTCAGCAAAGTAGCTGGCTCAAGATCACCTCCAATAAGTCTCTAGCTTTCCTTTACTCTAGCAACAAATCCACAGAAGAAGAAATCAGGAAATCTCTCCCATTCACCATCTCCTCCAAAAAAATGAAATACTTGGGCATTAACCTTACAAAGGATATTAAGGACCTCTACAAAGAAAACTATTGAACACTAAGAAAAGAAATTACAGAAGACCTGAGTAAAAGGAAAAATATTCCATGCTCATGGTTAGGCAGAATCAATATAATAAAAATAGATATTCTACCCAAAGCCCTATAGAGATTTAATGCAATCCCCCTCAGGATACCAATGGCATTCTTCAAAGATATAGAAAAAGAAATTCTAAAGTTCATATAGAATAACAGGAGACCCAGAATAGCTAAACATTACAGGATGGAAGAAGTAGGGGGTCTCTCAGTCCCTGACCTGAAATTACACTACAGAGCTGCAGTAGCAAAAACAGCATGGTATTGGTATCAAAACAGAACCGAAGACAATTGGAACAGAATAGAAGATCCTGGGACAAACCCCCATATCTTTAACTATTTGACATTTGATAAAGGGGACAAAAGCATAGTGTGGAAGAAAGATAGCCTGTTCAACAAATGGTGTTGAACAAATTGGACAGCCATGTGTAGACAGCTGAAGCTGGGTCCTTATCTTTCCCCCAATACAAAAATTAAATCTAAATGAGTCAAAGATCTGGATATTAAGACAACAACTTTAAACTTACTAGAAAAAGAAGTAGGGTCAACACTACAGGGCATAGGATTCGGCAGCACTTTCCTCAACAAAACTCCCATGGTTCAAGCCGTAAAGTCAAGAACAAATGAATGAGATACAATTAAACTAAAAAGTTTTTGCAGAGATAAAGATCTAGTCAAGAGCATCAAGAGAGAACCAACAGAATGGGAGAAAACCTTTGCCTGCTACACCTCAGACAGAGGGCTAATATCCAGAATATACAAGGAACTAAAAATACTAAACACCAAACCCACAAATAATCCAATCAATATATGGGCTATGGATCTTAAAAGGAACTTCTCACCAGTGGAAGTCCAGAAAGCCCATAAATATATGAGAAAATGCTCTACATCATTAGCTATTAGAGAAATGCAAATCAAAACACCTCACTCCTGTTAGAGTGGCAAAAATGCAAAATTCAAACAACAACCAATGCTGGAGGGGCTGTGGGAAAAGAGGAACACTGTCACACTGCTGGTGGGACTGCAAACTGGTTCAGCCACTTTGGAAAGCAGTGTGGAGAATCCTCAAAAAATTAAGGATGGACCCTCCTTATGACCCAGCTATCCCACTACTGGGTATTTTCCCAAAAGAGTTAGAATCAGCATATTCTAGTGATGTGGCTTCCTCAATGTTTATGGCAGCTTTACTATAGCTAGATTATGGAACCAACCCAAATGCCCCTCACTCGATGAGTGGATACAAAAACTTTTGTATATATACTCAATGGAATATTACTCAGCCATTAGAGAAGGTGATATTATGGCTTTTGAGATGGAATGGATGGAGATGGAAAAAATTATGTAAAGTGAAGTATCTCAATCTCAGAGACTCAAGGGCTGAATGGTTTCTCTCATCTGTGGAAGCTAGAATACATCAGGAAGCAGTATGTTAGATGGCAAAGCTAATAATAACTTCAAATTGTATGATTCTTTTTGCAACAGGGAGAGGACTCCCTAGGATACTTGGAGGCGTAGGCTGGAGTACAGGGTTGGGGGAGGGCTTAGGAAAATCACCTAGGAGACTGGAGGAACCGAATATAGGGGAATCACCTCAGAAGGTGATGTCTGACCTACACGAGATATCCATTTAACTCAGCGGTTCTTCTGGGGGAAACACCAACATGAGGAACCCAAGCTGGGCATCCATTACATGGCATTAGCCCTGGATAACTAAGCATATATTCATTTGTTCTGGAATATTTGATATTGTTTCCCTCTCAATTGTAACTATATATCATCTAATAAATAATAAATTTAAAAATATCTATCCATAAAATATTGATGAATGGTAGTATAATTCTTCACACTAGGCTTAGCAGTCTGTTCCTCAATAATGAGGAAACAATGTGCGTCCCTTTATGGTCAACACTGTATGGCTAGATATTTTGAAAGGGAGCTTCAAAACAGAGTAAAGGGAAAATAAGGCTGCCAGTGCTTTCTGGAGATAAAATCTTCCACTTTCACAAGAATTACTTGAAAAAAAAAAAAAAAGGAAGCAAGGTTTTTTGGTATTTTTTGTTTGTTTATTTTTTCTTTTGTACTGGGGTTTGAAACCTGGAGTCCTTTATCACTAAACTCTGTCCCTCTGTCCTCATGCCCTTTTATTTATTTATTTTTTTATTTTGAGACAGGGTCTCGCTGAGTCAATTAAGGCCTTACTTAGTTGCTAAGACTGGTCTTGAATCCTACTGCATCAGTCTCTCAAGTCATTGGGATTATAGGTGTGTGCCGTCACACCCAGCAGGACCACTAGTTTTAATTTCAGATCATTAATTTCTCAAACCATTTTTGCCACATATTAACACTCCCTATGCTTCATTTCTTTCTCTATGAAATAGAGATTTTTAAACTTACATATTATCTCTAAATATTTATGGATACAAATCTTCATTCTAGTGGGTCAATTATTTCTAGGTTTATTTCATCCTAAGTAAACCAATTAATGAACCCAAAATTATTTTATGAGAGTACCCTTTAGTTATTTTTGAGAAGAAAAACATATTAAAGAAAGCCCAGTCATGGTCTCTTTCTAATGAGTTATTCACCCTGGGGACCTCCAAGTTGCATGTTCTGTGAAAATGATATTCCACACACATTATTATTGACACTTCATTTCATCTCTATAGACTTCAGGGTGTCACTGTGCAATTTGTGATAAAGGATCTGACATCATGCATTCCTGCTCTATTCCAGGTTCTCTTTAGTGTGCAGTTTGCATTTTCCACTCTGATACAAAACAACCTCAAGGCAAATGGTCTTTTTAATATAGAAACCTCCCTTATTTCTGTTCAAATACTTCTTTGAAAATATACTCTAAAACTCTTTCTTTAAATCTTTGTATTATAAAATTGGCATTACAGGTGTAAATATATAGTGAGTTTTTTTTTAAGTAAAATATGTGTAGATGATGCCTCTTGATATTAGGCAATGGGAAAGCAAGCCACAAATCACCTGTACATTATATTCTCCAATAAAATGTGGTGTGTGCGCATATATTTTTTCTAGAGTCAAGAAATAGAATAGAGATAAAACTAAATTTATAAAGAGCTTATTTCCTCTACTCTATAGTATCTATAACAACAAACTAGAACCTTTAACATACATAATATTAAACTCTAGAAAATGTATAATTAATCTAAATAGTTGAAAGAGAGGCAAGGAGAAAAGAAAATGATACTCTCAAAAATACATCACTAGGAAAACATAAACTAAATTGCAAATCAGAATAAATATAACTTTGTTAGTAGGAAAAAGCCAAAGGTTAAATTTTTAATGGAGTTAAAAGTTAGATACACTTAAGCCTGAAAAGATTTCCATGATTTGGCTTTCTTACAAATTGTTCTATCTTTCAATAATATCTTGTCTTTTTCAAAGGGTACTGATTCAGTTCAACCTATTCTCTGCTTAACAGCAGGGGAGCAAAATAGATTCCATTAAAGAAGATATTTGTTTAAAACAGGAGAAGTTAAATTATGAAAAATAGATAAGTCTTCCCTATAAAATGTAGATATCCAATATAAAATAAAGATAACTTAAAACTTTATAGGAAAATCATGAAATGACACAAACTCCTTCAAAAAATTGATTTGAGATTGAAAAGGTCTTTCTAATTTGTTTTTTTTAATTAAGAAATTTAGCTTTGGGGTTGGGGATTTAGTTCAGTGGCAGAGCACTCGCCTAGCATGTGCAGGGCCCCAAGTTCGGTCCCCAGCCCTGAAAAAATAAATTAAGAAATTTAGGGGGATCCAACATGGTGACTTGAAGAGAGGCAGCATTCTCTGAGGCTCCAGGTCTGCTTGGGAAAATCCCAGTTAATCTTCAACTTTCCATGAGAGACTCTACTATCTGAAGAAATAGACATGCTTCAAAATGGGCACTGGCTTGCTATCATAATATACTGTGAGATCTCTCTCAAAAAAACCCATCACAATGAAGCAAAGCCATAGGAAGCTCCAATTACTCCACAAGAGCAACTTTCTTGAAGTACAAGACATGCTCTTGGTTTCAGAAAATGAGGAAAAGGGGAAATAAGTCTCCTCCACAACCACACGGCTCTCCACCAAAGGATCCCATGGCTGGAGCCCTAGATGAAAACTAAAGACATTGTGTCAGCATTATGATTAGTAATGCAATCAAGGAGTTGAGAGATGAAATAAGGAAAGAGATCAGAGAGCAATTTCAAGACATGAGAGAAAACTTCTACAGGGAAATAAGGGATCAGTTCTACGAGATGAAAGATCAGCTATACAAGAATATAGACATCCTGAAAAGAGATGTAGCAGAGCTATCAGGTTTGAAAAATACGGTTAACCAAATCAAATCTTCATTGGAAGACACCAACACCAGAGCTTACTCCACTGAAAATAGAACTTCAGCTCTCAAAGGACAAGTATCAGACAATGAAGATAGGCGAAACAATATAGAATTCAAAGAAGATAAGAAAGATAAACAACTTATATTACATAATCAGAACTTCCAAGTAATATTTGATGAGATGAGGTGTAATAATCTGAGAATCATTGCTCTGAAGGAAAATTCTGAACAGCAAACAAGAGGTTTAAAGAACCTTTTAAGTGAAATCATAATTGAGAACTTCCCTCATTTTACTATGGATCCAGAATATCACATCCAAGATGCTTATAGAACTCCAAATAGACCTAATCAATTGAGAAACTCACCAAGACATATCACATACAAAATGAATAACAGAGAAAGTAAGGAGAGAATTCTAAAAGCTGCCAGAGTAAAGCCCCAAATCACATTCAGAGGCAAACCAATTCGGATCACTATGGACTTTTCAGATCAAACAATGAAGGCCAGAAGAGCATGGAACAATATCTTTTAAGTGTTAAAAATTAACAACTTTCACCCAAAGATAATATATCTGGCAAAACTTAGCTTCAAATATGAAGGTGAAATTAAATACTTCAATGATAAACTCAAGCTAGCAAGAGACATGAACACAAATCCTGCTCTACAGAACATTCTCAAAGATGTCCTCCATTCAGAAGATAATGCCAATGATATGCTAAATCCTTAAACAAGGGTGAGTCAATAATCATACTATACAAAAGCTGACTTTCAAGATGACTCAAAAATCTGTAATCGATACAAAGTCTGTGAATCAACCTCCCATATCTATTCTATCCTTGAATGTGAATGGTCTCAATGCCCCAATTTAAAGACACAGACTGACCCACTGGATCACAAAATAAAATCCAACAATATGTTGCCTGCAAGAGACACATTTGACACTCAAAATTAGACACAGGCTGAAAGTGAAATGATGACAAAACATCTACCAGGCCTGCGGCCCCAAAAAAGCAAGCTGGCATAGCAATACTAATTTCTCACAAAATTAATTTCCAAATAAAACTACTCAGAAAGGACAAACAGGGTCACTTTATCATACTAAAAGGGATAGTTCACCAAGAAGATATAACAATAATCAACATTTATGCTCCAAATTACAACCCCCCCAAATATATGGAAAAAATACTAAAGGACATTAAGCCCCTCATTGATCTGAACACAATAATACTGGGGGACTTCAACACACCACCATCAACTCTAGACAGATCATCAAAACAAAAAAATCAATAAAGACATCTCCAATCTGAACAACTTTATTAATCAATTGGGCTTAGCAGACATTTACAGAATATTCCATCCTAAGACAGCTGAATTTACCTTCTTCTCAGCAGCACATGGATGCTTCTCTAAAATAGACCACATCCTAATTCACTGGGATAATCTTAACAAATACAAAAAAAATGCATATAATCCCATGTATTCTGTCAGATCACAATGCTATGATGTTAGCAATCAACAGTAAGAGAAACAACAGAAACTATACAAATACTTGGAAATTGAATAATTACCTCTTAAACGAAGGATGGGTAAAAGAGGAAATGAGATCAGAGATTAAGAAGTTTTTGGAATTGAATGAGAATGAGGAAACAACATACCAAAACCTCTGGGACAGTATGAAGGCTTTCTTAACAGATAAATTTATAGCACTGAGTGCATACATCAAAAATCTAGAAAGGGATCAGATTAATAGCCTTATGCTTCAACTCAAACGACTACAAAAGGAGGAAAGTCCAACCTTAAATCCAACACAAGACAGGAAATAACCATAATCAGAGCTGAAATCAATGAAATTGAGAACAAAAAAACTATACAAACTATTAACAAAACTAAGAGTTGGTTTTTTGAAAAGAGTCAACAAAATTGACAAACCTCTTGCCAACCTCACCAAAAGGAACAACAAAATGAACCAAATCAACAAAATCAGAGATGAAAATGGGGATATAACTACAGACTCATACAAGATACAGAAGATTATCAGAACCTATTTTGAAAACTTATACTCTGCCAAATTTGATAACCTGGAGGACATGGACAAGTTCTTGGACACAGATGGCATCCCCTCTTTAACACAGGAGGACATTGAAAACCTAAACCAACCTATCACAGAAAGCAAAATTGAAGCAGCAATCAAAGTTCTCCCAAAAAAGAAAAGCCAAGGTCTGGATGGATATACAGCAGAATTCTACCAAGCCTTCACAGAAGAATTAACACCGATCATCTACAAGCTCTTCCAGGAAATTGATAGAGAGGGATCACTCCCGAACACTTTTTATGAAGCAAATATTACACTGATTCCAAAGCCCAACAAAGACATGTCAAGGAAAGAAAACTACAGACCAATTTCCCTGGTGAACATTGATGCAAAAATCCTTAATAAAATTTTAGCTAATCGGATACAAAAGCACATTAAAAAGATAATACATTATGATCAAGTGGGCTTCATTCCAGGAAAACAAGGCTGGTTCAAAATATGCAAATCAATAAATGTAATTCACCACATAAACAGAATTAAAAACAAAAATTGTATAATCATCTCAATTGATGCAGAGAAGGCATTTGATAAAATTCAATACCACCTTATGCTCAAAACTCTGGAAAAGTTAGGGATCAAGGGAAGATACTTTAACTACATCAGATCCATTTAGGACAGACCCACAGCCAATATTATCCTCAATGGAGAAAAACTGAAAGCATTTCCACTGAATTCAGGTACTAGACAAGGCTGTACGCTCTCCCCACTATTGTTCAATATAGTCCTTGAAACACTTGCCAGAGCTATCAGGCAAGACAAGGAAATCAAAGGTATTCGTATAGGAAGAGGAAGTTATCTCTTTTCGCTGATGACATGATTCTTTACCTAGAAGACCCAATATCATCAGACAAAAAATTCCTAGAGCTTATAGTTACTTTCAGTAAAGTAGCTGGGTACAAGATCAACTCCAATAAATCACTAGC
>PVKS010025763.1:9210-29550 GCA_004027875.1 Aplodontia rufa | reverse complement strand
TTTCTTAGTATTAATTATTTTGCTTTCTATATCTAATTTTATTTTAAAGCCAGTATAGCTTTGTTTTCCATGATTTCTATATGTTATAACAAATATCCTTCTCAACAATCCGCAACAGTAGTTTGAGTAATGCAACTCTTATAACAATCAGAAAGTTTCCACTTTAAGTAAATTCATAGTACATATAATTACTAAAACAGCCAATTTCTAGAAGGGATGGTTTTGGCAATCTCCAGGGCTGGCCTTGCCTAGCCCATCCCCAAGTCTGGACTTTGTCAGACAGAGCTTCGGTGGACATTGCCTCCTCCAGACATATGCACCCAATATCAGGTACACCTAAATATATAAAGCAAATATTAACAGATCTGAAGAGAGGACATTATAGGACTAGTAGGGAAATTCAATATTCCACATCCAACAGCAGATAGGTCATCCAGACAGAAAATTAATAAGGAAAAACTGGACCTAAACTACACTTCAGACCAAATGAACTTGACAGACTCATGCAGAACATTTCACCCCACAGCCGCAGCGTACACGTTCTTCTCAAGCACATAAAACGTTCTCCAAGACTGATCATATGTTGGGCCATGAACCATTTCTTTCTTTCTTCTTTTTTTTTTTTTTTGGTACCAGGTATTGAACTCAGGGGTGCTTAACCACTGAACCACATCCCCAGCCCTTTTTATTTTTCATTTTGAGCTAGGGTCTTGCTAAATTGCTTAGGGCCCTTGCAAAGTCACTGAGGCTGGCTTTGAACTTGCAATCCTCCTGCCTCAGTTTCCCAAGTTGCAGGGATTACAGGCATATGCCAGCATGCCCAGACACAAAAAAACTCTTAAGGAGGAATGAAATTGTATCAAGAAGATTTTTTTCTGGGGCTAGCGCTCAGTGGTTAGAGCACTTGCTTAGTATGGACAAGGACCTGGGTTCAGATCCCAGCACCACTAAGTGTCGAAGAAACAGATAAAAGATAAATAATAGGGGCTGGAGTGGTGGCTCAGTGGTTATGGAGCTTACCTTGCATGCACGAGTATGCAGGTTCAAACCCCAGCACCACGTACACAGCAAAGTATCTGAGCAATGAAAGTCCATGAAAAAAAATGAAATAAAATTGATTCTTTCTCTCTCTCTCTCTCTCTCACTGTCCCTCTCTCTTTACCAAAAAAAGTATTAAAAATAAATAATTAAATAAATAAATAATTGTAAAAAAGTGGTAAAAAAAATTCTGATTATAATGATATGAACCCAGAAATCAGTACCAGGAAGAAAACTGGAAAATTGTAAATATGTAGAAATTAAATAATGTGTTCCTGAGAATCAAAAAGGAAAATAAAAAATATCTTAAGACAATCAAAAGTGGAAATACGATTTACCAAAATTAATGAGGTGCACCGAGGGCAGTCTTGGAGGGGAGTTTGCAGAGAGAAACACCTACATTAAAAAAGAAAAAAGGTCTCAAATAACAACTTAATATTATAACTTAAGGAACTAGAGAAAGAAGATCAAACTAAGCTCTAAGTTAGAGGAATAAAGGAAAATAACAAAGATCAGGGCAGAAACAGAGACTGGAAAAACATAGGAACAATTAATGAAACTGAGTTTTTTTTTTTTATTGACAAACCTTCTGCTAGACTAAGGAAAAGAAAGAGAAAGCACAAATGAACAAAATCAGAAATGAAAGAGGAAATGTTGCAATTAATTCTGAAGTGTGACAAGCAGCTGCCGCAAAGATGGGTCCACATATTGGATAATCTGTAAGAAACGCATAAATTCCTGGAAAGAAGAATCCAACCAAGATCCAATCATGAAAATCGAAAATACAAACAGACTAAGAAGTGGAGCTTAAATCAGTAATAATTCATTTTCCATCAAAGAAAAACCATTCACTGGCCACTTTCTGCCCACCATTGGAAGAATCACTACTAATCCATGGACGGGTGGTGAAGCTCAGTGGTAGAGTACTTGCTTAGCGTGTACAAGGCCCTGGTTTGATTTCCAGCACTGAAAAAAAAAAAAAGAATTAATAGTAATCTTTTCCAACTCTTCCAAAAAGTTGAAGATATCCAAACATGTCCAAATTCATATTATGAGGACAGGATTGTCTTTGAAGCCAAAGCCAAACAAGGAGATGACCAGAAAAAGAAAATTACATGGCAATAATCCTGATGAGTGTAGAGGCAAAATACTAAGAAACTGAATTCGACTGCATATTCAAAGGCTCAGACTCTGAGATCAACCCGAGTTTATCTCTGGGATGCAAGGATGCTCTGGGAGTATCTGTGCAAATCAACAAGCACAGAACCCAGCAATGACCGAACAGAGGACCAAACCCACAGGGTCTGCTCAACAGAGGCAAAAAGGCATTCAGCCAGGTAGGTTCAGAAGGCTGTAACCGCCTCGCGCCCTGTGCCCACAGCCAGCATCCTACTCAGTGCTGAACTGGGGAACGCATTTCCTCTAAGATCAGAATCAAGGATGCCTAATTTTTTCCTTTTTTTTCTTCCTTTTTTTCAAAGAAAGGACAGTGAGAGACGGAGACGGAGACGGAGAGAATCAACCTCCATTGACTTTCACATGGCCTTCGTTGCTCCGACACCTAGTTGTGTACGTGGGTGCTGGGGTTTGAACCTATGCACTCGTGCATGTGGGGCAAGCGCCGTAACTGTGGATCCACCACTCCAGCCCCCAAAGATGCCTATTCTTGCACTGCTTTTCTTTCTTTCTTTTTTTTTTCTTTGCTACCAGGGATACTTAACCACTGAGCCACCTCCCCCATTTTTTTTTTTTAGAGAGAGAGAAAGAGAGAATCAATTTTATTTAATTTTTCATCTGTTTTTTTGTTTTTCCAACACTAACCGTGTATGTGGTGCTGGGGTTCCAACAAGGGCCCTCACACATGCCAGACAAGTTCTCTAAGCACTGAGCCTCTGCTCTAGCCCCCATCCCCAGCCCTTTTTATTTTTTATTTTGAGATAGGTGTCACTAAGCTGCTTAGGGCCTCACTAAATAGTTGAGGCTGACTTTGAACTTGTGATCCTCCTGCCTCAGCCTCCTGAGCTGCTGGGATCATAGGAGTGCATCTCTGTGCTGTCCCACTGCCATTTCCTTTCTTCCTTTCTTTTTATTTAAAAAAAATTTTTTTTAAAGAAAGAGGGATGGTGAGTAAGAGAAAGAATCAGTTTTATTTAGTTTTTCATGTGTCCTTTGTTACTCTGACACTTTGTTGTGTACATGGTGCTGGGGTTTGAACCTATGTCCTTATGCTTGCCAGGCAAGTGCTGGAACCACCAAGCTACCACTCCAACCCCTGCCATTTGTTTTCAACACACTAACAGAAGTCCTAGCCAGCTCAGTTGCTCAATTAGTCAAGAAAAAGAAATAAAATATATCCAATGACAGTGGAGTGATTAGATATACATATCCCTAAAAACTTCACCAAAAACACAGCCGGAACAAGTTTAGTTAAGTTGCAGGATACATAATCAAAAAAAACCCAGGTGCATTTCCAACCATAAACAATGAACTATCTGAAAAAGAAATCAGGAAAACAATCCCATGTATAAAAACATCAAAAAGAATAAAAAAGCAGGGCCTGGTGGCACATGCCTTAATCCCATTGGCTCCTGAGGCTGAGACAGGAAGATCCCAAGTTCAATCAGTGAGGTCCAGTTTCAAAATAAAAAGATACTGAGAATGTGACTCAGAGATTAAGCCCATCCCAGCTCAATCTCCCCTACCCACATCCCCACCATCCCTGTGTTTAATCCCCATTCCCCCCAAAAAAAAAGAAATTAAAGAAAAAAAATAAAGAATAAATTCACCAAGGAGGTGAAAGAATTGTATGCTGAAAACTGTAAAACATTGATGAAGGAACTAAAGGAGGGAGCAACCACATGGAAAGAAATCATTTGTTTGTGAATTGGAAGAATTAATATCCATCCCATGCTATTCAATGTCATCTTTCACAGAAATAGGAGAAAAACAATCCTTAATTTAGCATGGAATACCAAAGACCCCAAAGAGCAACTGGGCATGGTGGCACATGTCCGTAATCCCAGTGGCTTGGGAGGCTGAGTCAGGAGGATTGCAAGTTCAAAGCCAGCCTCAGCAACTTAGACAGGCCCTAAGCAACTTAGTGAGAGACCCTGTCTCAAAATAAAAAAATAAAACAGGGTAGGGATGTGATTCAGTGGTTAAGTTCCAACAGGTTCATTCTGTAGTACAAAAAAAGTAAAGAAAGAAAGAAAAGTGGATAGCCACTTGCAGATGAAGGAAATTGGAGCCTTGTCTCCCACCAGGTACAACATGAATTAAAGACTTTAATATAAGACCTGAAACATTGATGCTACTAGAGGAAATCATAGGAGCATGACATTGGTCTGGGCAATGATTTTTTTTTTGATATGGCCCTAAAAGCACAGGGTATCAAAGCAAAAATAGAGAAATGGAATTAAAGCAAATGATAAAGCTTTTTGTACACAGCAAATGAAACAACAAAATGAAGAGACAAACCACAGAGTGAGAGAAAATGTTTTTCAACCTTGCATCTGATGAGGGAGTGCTACTCCCAGTATATAAGGAACTCAGACAGCAGAAGAGCAGGACAACAAATAAATCCATTAAAAATTGGCAAAGGACATGAGCAGGAACTTAAACAATACTTAGCATCAGCAATAATTGCAGAAGTGCAAATTAAAACCGTGAGATATTGCCTCACACCTGTAAGAATAGCTTTGCTTGAAAATGATAAGTAAGTTCAGGGAGGGAAAGAGGAAGTGCTAAGGATTGAAATGGAGAAAACCATCTTATGTGTGTTTAGGAACACGTCAAAATGAACCCCATCACCACGCACTAAAACTGTAGTGCACTACAAATAAAAACGCCAACTTAAAAAGTGCAGAAGAGAATTCAGAGCAAGGGAAACTCTTGTACACTGTGGGAATGCAAATTAGTATTGGCACTATAAAAATGCTATAGGTGTTCCTCAAAAAGGTAAAAATAGAACTCACATAGGATCTCACCGCCGGGTGTATTTGCATAGGAACGGAAATCAGTGTATCAAGGGGACAGTAGCACTTCCAAGTCCACGTCAGTATTATACGCAATAGCCAAGACGTGCACTCAACCTTGGCGTCCGTCAATGGGCAAATGGATGAAGAAAATGTGGTTCGTAAACACTACAATACTATTCAGCTTTAAAAAAAGGGAGGGGGGTCAGGTCATTTAGGACAACGTGGATTCTAAGTGGAAAAAAGCCACACAAAGAAACTCAATCACTGCATGATCTGTTTGTGGGATCTGAAAAAGTTGACCTCAGAAGTGAAGAGCAGAGAAACAATTTTATCTAGTTTTTCACATGGCCCTCATTGCTCCGGGATTTTGTTGAGTACATGGTGCTGGGGTTTGAACTCAGGTCCTTGTACTTGCCAGGCAAGCACAGCAACTGCTGAGCCACCACTCCAGCCCCGCAAGGAAAGAGTAGAACAGTGTACCCAGAGGCTGTAGGTGGCGGTGAGGGAGGCAATGGGGACAAAGTTTTAGATAGGCAGGAGGAATAGGTTCTGAGATCTACTGCACCTTAGGGTGACTATAGTCAATAATGATGTAATGTGCATTTCAAAATAAACATCAAACGTTTCACCATAAAAAATGACCCTAAGAGTGCTGGTGGATATGTTAATTAGCTTGACTCTACACTGTGTACGTATAGCAAAACTTCACATTACACCAGGTGCAGTGGAGCCTGCCTGTAATCCCAGTGGCTCAGGAGGCTGAGGCAGAAAGATTGCAAGTTCAAAGCCAGCCTCAGCAACTTAGTGAGGCCCTGAGCAACTTAGGAAGTCCCTATTTCAAAATAAAAAGTGAAAAGCACTGGAGATGTGTCTTAGTGATTAGGTGCCCCTGGGTTCATCCTCTACAAAGAAAAAAAAATTACATTACATCCCATAAATATATGCAATTATGGTTGATCAAAAGTAATATCAAGGGCTGGAGCGGTGGCTCAGTGGATACGGCGCTTGCCTGGCATGCGCGAATCCATGGGTTCAAACCCCAGCACCACGTACACAACGAAGTGTCAGAGCAACGAAGGCCACATGAAAAACTAAATAAAATTGTTTCTCTCTCCTCTCTCTCTCTCACTGTCCTTCTCTCTTAAAAAAAGTTTAAAAAAGTAGTATCAATACTAAAAAAGAATTATAGTGTTTAAAGAGTACTGAAAGGGAAATCAGGTGTTCCAAATACAGTAATTTGGTGAACTATAATTTTCTTATTTGTAACAAAAAAAAATCTTGTCATACATCCTAAATAGTTTTATTTCCTTATTGTATCTTTGTAAAAACCAGGGGAAAATCCCAAATAACTGTATTTGTGCATGTGATATACAGATGTAGGAATAGTCATAGAGGAATTCTAGTGTGGTGGTCCTCAGCTGGGGGAAATTTTGACCCCTTCCCAGAGGACAGAGGGCAGTGTCAACATACATTTCTTATTTTCATGACTGAGAGATGGTGCCTCTAGTAGAGACCAGGGATGCTATGCTGTCAAATGCAATACAACAAAGAATTAACTGGCTCCCAAATCAATAATGCTTAAGTTGAGAATCCCTGGTCTATATGCAGCAAAATATTAGCAATTACCATTAGCATCGATGGGGATCTGAGGATCTGTGCAGGGGCCATTTTTAAATATTCTTTAAAATGATATTTACCATTTTTCTATATTCAAGCAAATTTCTTTTTTTCAATAGTTTTTAAGTCCCTGTGCTGGGGGTGTAGCTCGGTGGTAGAGTATTTGCCTAGTATGCATGAGGCCCTGGGTTAATCCATAGCACCTAAATAAATAAATAAATTCCGTAGCTGGGCATAGTGGTGCACACCTGCAATCCCAACACCTGGGGAGACTGAGGCAGGAAGAGCGCAAGTTCCAGGCCAGCCTCACCAATGTAGCCAGCTCCTCAGCAACATAGCAAGCACTTGTCTTAAAACAAAAGAATTAAAAAGGCTGGGAATGGGGGCTGGAGCGGTGGCTCGGTGGTTACAGCACTCGTCTCATATGTAGGAGTACATGAGTTCAAACCCCAGCACCACGTACACAACAAAGTGTCAGAGGAATGAAAGCCACGTGAAAAACTAAATAAAAATTAATAAAAATTGCTTCTCTCTCTTAAAAAAAAATGGCCAGGAATGAAGTTCAGTGGTAAAATGCCCCTGGATTTAATTTTCAGTACTAAAAAGAGAGGGGGGGGAGAGAGAGAGAGAGAGAGAGAAAGTCCTTAGTTTAATGTCCCCCCAAACAAAACATAAAAAACGAAGTTATTAAAAATCCCATTCTTCTCTCCACCCCAAGCCATATAATAACTATTATTAGTTTCTTGACATATCCTTTCAGTAGATACTTATGCTTATGAAAAAAATATATAGGGGCTGGAGCGGTGGCTCAGCGGTTAAGGCACTTGCCCAGCATGGGCAAGTGCACGGGTTCAAACTCCAGCACCCATGTACATAACTAAGTGTCAGAGCAATGAAAACCATGTGAAAAACTCAATAAAAATTGATTTTCTCTCTCTCTCACTCTCTCACTGTCCTTCTCTGTTTAAAAAAAAAAAGATATATACATAGATTCTTCTTCCACCATGAGGTTATAGTCAGTTACCATTTTGCCCTCCAATCAACAGTATACCTTACACTTTGTATTGTTTGTGGAAACCTTTCACGGTGATGTGTCTTCCTTTCAAATGAGAAATGTGCGGCCTTAGGCTTGAGTGAACTGCGGCTGTAGGGGATTAGCCCTGGCAATTGGGAAGGTGAAGAATTATCTAGAAAGTGAGACATAGATACCTATTGCTGGTGCAAAATTCTAGCCAACAGATAACTCTCAGTGCTCATTTTGCCCTCTTTGGGAAGCTATTTCTCATCTTTAGATATCAGTGCTTTCTTACCCAGGAAGATCTCTAAAACAGCACTTGGTGTCTTCTGGTCATGTGTCTGGTCCTCTGTCCCTTGGCCCACGGCCCACGTGGAACTGAAACTTTGCCAGCAACCATGTGAGCCTAAGGGTGGGTTCTTTCCTTGTCCATCCTTCCCAGGGCCCCAGCCCCTTGACGCTTGTATGACAGCCTCAGGAGGGGCCTGAGCCGAGACTCCTGGCTCATAAACACCAAGAGATAAGAAGTTGGGGCTGATTTGAGCCACCAAGTTTGTCATCACTTTTAAGCAGCAGGAGATCCGTATCACAGTTGTGAAATCTCACAACTTTTGACAATGACTCAGCTCAAGCAGCTGCTGACCACTGAGTTTTCCTTGTCCTGGAGGGAACTGGAATATCATCCCAATGGCCAACAGACACTATCCTGAGTGTGTTAAGATCTGGAGTGCAGCCCTTCTCCTGGCCATCCCGGAGAACCCAGGGCTGATGAGCCAACAGGATCCTTTTGGCTTCTAAAAGCTTCCAGGGAGGGAAGCTTCCACTGACTTCGCAGAAAGTCGGTTTCCTAGAATGTAGACTTTGAAAGTGTTTCGAAGTGAGTCATAGACGTCGATTGATAGCAGCACGTAAGGCCTTGGGTGTCACAATTTCAGAAATGGGTGTCATTAGATGAAGGGTATTCTTGAACAGTTGATTTTTCACCTGGACGATAAGTCTCCTTTAGTTCTGATTTAGTCTCTAATTTTATCACGAGCTGTGATCTTGCTTCAGGCTCCTTTGAGGAACACAGATAATTACTCTGATATTTAATAGCACTAATAAAATAGATAATGGGGACCATTATCACTTTCTGATAACTTACTCTGTGCCAGGCATTGTGGTGAGTGGCCTAGATTGGCTTAGAGAGCATCCGTTCAAAGGACTGCGATTAATAACAATCTTTACTTACCATTTACTTACCATTTCACAGAGGAGAAAACCTGACTTGTCCAAGGTCACATAGCCATGCAGTAGGAGGAGAGAGAATAAGTACCCAAGGGAAGTCAATCAGCAATTTGGTAAGTTCAGAACTGGCTCTGTCTCCTCATGAAGACATGAACCTTCTGGATGCTTGTGCCTGGCTCCCTCTGGACTTCTTCCCATGTGCCGCTCCCCTTTGGTGATTTTTCTCTGCCTGCATTTGACTTAATAAACAGTAACCATAGGGGTTGTCGGGACAGCTCAGTGCCTCTGTACCGGAGCCCATGTAAACTGACTGTTCAGGAAGCCCTGGTTTCAACCCCCACCCCCCAAATATCAACAGCAACAAAATCCCCAGGAACTGTGAGCATAACAATTTCTAGGTTCAATGCATCGTTCTGGAGAATCATGGAGGCCGAGGACAGTCTTGGGGGTCCAGAAATTCCACTCCTAGAGAACTGAAAGCAGTCACTCAATGCTTTTACAGCCGTAAAAAGCAATGAAGTTCTGGAACTTGTAACAACATAGATGGGCCTGAAAATACTATGCTAAGCTTATGCTCAGTGATACAAGCCAGATACAAAAGGTCACAATAGGATCTGATTCCATTCGTGTGAGAGAGATATATATACATACTTACATGCAGTAGGCAAATTCATAGAGACGCAGAAAGTAAAACAGCTTACTGTGGATGGGGGAGAGAGGAAAAATGGGAGGTTATTGTTTAATGGGTGTTGTTTGTAAGGATGAAAAACTATGCAAATAGTGGCAATGACTGAATGGCGTTGTGAATGTAGTTAACATCTCTGAATTATTCACTTAAAAATAGTTACAATGTCTTGGGAGGCTGAAGCAGGAGGACCACAAGTTTGAGACCAGCCTCAGCAATTAGTAAGGTCCTAAGCAACTGAGTGAGACCCTGTCTCAAAATAAAAATGAAAAGAGGCAGGTGTGATAGCACACACCTGTAATCCCAGCTTCTTGGGAGGCTGAGGCAGGAGGATTGAAAGTTCAAGGCCAGCCTCAGCAACTTAGGAAGGTTCTAAGCAACTTACCAAGACTCTGCCTCAAAAAAAAAATTTTAAAAAGGGCTGGGGATACAGCTCAGTGGTAAAGTACCCCTCGGTTCAATCTCTAGTGCAAGAAGAAAAAAGAAGTTACAATGGGAAATTTTATGTTATATATTTTTAACAGCTAAAAAACAACAACCACCTCCCCTCTGCAAAAAAAAAAAAAAAAAAAATTACCGGGGACTGGGAATGTAGCTCAGGTGGAGAGCTTGTTGATCATGCACTAGGCTCTGAATTTGATCCCAAGCACCACAAAAACCAAAACAAGACACTCCAAAACCTTTCAGTAGGGGAAAAAAAAGACCCAGATTCTGCCTTGAGTTTTTGGAGTTTGGTTTCTTTTTCATGTAGAGGGAGAACGGGCTCAGACACTTCCAAAGATGAGCTTTAAAAAAGACAAAATACTCAACGTTTGCGTTGTTCTCTTCTACCAAAAATTAAACTAGTTTCTAGGGGTGCAGCGAAACTTTAGATACGCAAATGAACAACAAAAACTAAAACAAAAAGGAAGAGAAATCCATTTCCGATGCTGCCACACCCTCCTCACTTCCAGGCTTTCCTTGGCAGCCGTAAAATGAACCCTGGAAGTGCTGTTGGCTATGTGGGGTGTGGGGGCAGTGGAGGGGGGTCTTGTTGAGTAAACCTGCAATAGAATGGGAATTTTAAAATATATGCAGGAAAAGGGATTTTTAAATTAAATTAAAAAAAATTTTTTTAAAGAAATGGCTATGTTAAGTGGTTTCTGCATTTGGGCCAGGACAAGACAGTTAACCTAAGAGACTCCATGTTTGCACACTGGCTGACCTCCCCTGAGTATGGAAAGTCCCAGGGTATCATAGGCTCCTGGGTATTATGAGCCCAAGGTGAGTCTTACAGAATGTTCCGTAGGCATTAGCAATTGTTCTTGTTCCATAACGTGACTGATACAACTGTATTCTTTGGCTTCTATAAATGAGCTTGCCCTGTACACCTACAGACCCCCCAGTGCCTAGGAGGGTATGATTTTGGCCTTTTATAAGACCCTGCAAAGAGAGGATCGGGAGCTGCACTCTGAACAGGATTTTCCTGTGGAGGCCATCAGCAGCTGGCTAATAAAGGCTCTCCTTTGGGCCTACATTGGTCTTGGCTTGATCTCTCACTGGTTACCTTGCAACAGGGTAAATGATAAAAGATAATATATGATATTCTGTTTGTCGGCTGGAGTGGTAGCTCAGTGGTTATAGCGCTTGCCTGGCATGCGTGAGGATGTGGGTTCGAACCCCAGCACCATGTACACAATGAAGTGTTGGAGCAATGAAACCACATGAATAACTAAATAAAATTGATTCTTTCTCTCTCTCTCTCACTGTGTGTTCTCTCTCTCTTTAAAAAATAAATAAAAAAATATTCTATTTGCAATTTCATAAACGTCAGAGGGATCATCCTGATCAGGAAAGTTGCCAAAAGGAAAGAAAAAAAAGAACATTTTGCTGCTGGTAGGCAAATTGAAAACTAAAGTCTTCGAGTATTAAAAATATAAGTTTCCACAACTGACAGTTTTTGGTGAAACTTTTTGTTTATTGGAGCCTCTGAAGAAAGGCCACACGTGAAAAGAGAGGCTGTCCTTAATTGGAGATGCACTTTGGGAATTTAAAAAAAGCAGTGTTTAGTTATTAATGAGCTGTTTGTTGTAAAGCAAATGCTTGATTCTTAGCAGCTGATCGTTTTCTGGCCTCTGGGCATGGTTTTCAGTGGTTAATTTGGACTCCAGGAAGAATAAGCAAATAGGGCTTGGGAAAGCCTTGCTTGTCGCTTGGCCTTGGAACCCAGCTGCCTGGCTCTCAGGCTTTGCCTGTGGACGGCAGAGCTGCCTGGTTCTCTGGGGGAATCCTGGTTCACGCAGTCTCATTGGCTGGATCTGCCTCAGTCCTGGAACCTGATTCCGCAAGCTGCAGGCTAACTCAGCGTCAAGCACAGACTGTGCCTAACCAAATGCAGACGTTGCAGCCACAAACAAAGCTCGGATCTTGAATCGCTGCAGATGTAGGACTCGCCCGCATGCGGCCACCAGCGCTGAAGACAGCATGGCATCTGGCAGGACTGTTTGGGTCACACGCAGATGCCCACAAGAAAGAGCTTGTTCTGTAACGGAACCCTCTGCACGCTGGCTTCTGATCTGGCTCCGTGATTCTGACATAAAGTCTAATTGCGTGGCTACCTTGTGATTTCTGCAGGAAACAAGTTCAGGCTGGCGCGTCACGGGGATGGTGAGCGCCCCTCCCATTCCTGGCAGATTGGACTCCTGACCTCTTTCTGGGGATGTCTCCTGTTGTCTGTTGATTATATTTGGCTTTTCTGATTAGTTTGCAACAACAGACAGTTAAACTTTGTGCCTTCCTTCTCTTTTCTGGTGTACACAATCTGTAATAAAGCAAGTCGATAACATTATGTTCAGCTAGCTCTGACAAAGGATTGATCTTTTCCCGTTGGCCTCTGGATGAATCATTCAGAAGAAAGTTTGGGAAGCTGCGTAAGCACATTTCGAAATTTTTAAATTTCTGGGACTTGATGAAGTCTTTTTAGTGAAGTTGTGTGAAAATGCTTTTCTGATGAAATATCCACATAAAAGTAGGGGATGATTAAAAATATATACAGTTATAGGGGCTGGAGTGGTGGCTCAGCAGTTACAGGAGCTTGCCTGGCATGTGCCAGGATGCGGGTTCGAACCCCAGCACCACGTACACAAGAAAGTCTAGAAGCAACGAAGGCCACATGAAAAGCTACATAAAATTGATTCTCTCTTTCTCTCTCTCTCTTGAAATAAATAAATAAATAAATAATAAAGTTACCAGGCATGGTGGCATATGCCTGTAATCCCAGCAATTTGAAAGGCTGAAGCAGGAGGATTGCAGGCTACCCTTAGCAGTTTAGCAAAGCCCTAAGCAACTTAGTGAGACCTAGTCTCAAAATAAAAAATAAAAGTGACCGGGGATAGGGCTGGAGCAATGGCTCAGTGGTTGGGTGAGCTTGCCCTGCATGTACAAGGATTTGGTTTGAAACCCCAGCACCACATACACAACTAAGTGTCCGAGCAACAAAGCCAGATGAAAAAATAAATAAAATTGATTCCCTTTTTCTCACTCTCCTGCTCTCTTGTTTAAAAAAAAAAGAAAAGAAAAGAAAGAAAGAAAAAAGATGGGCTGGAGCAGTGGCTCAGCGGTTTCGGCGCTTGCCTGGCAAGCATGAGGACCCGGGTTCAAACCCCAGCACCACGTACACAACTGAGTGTTGGAGCAACTTAGGCCATGTGAAAAACTCAATAAAGCTGTTAAAAAAAAAAAACAGAAAGAAAAAAGACTGGGGATGTGGCTAAGTGATTAAGCACCCGTGGGATCAATCCCTGGTATCAAAAATAAAAATAAATACATAACAATATATATGATTTTGTGAGCCCTGAAAAGGACACACTGATTTTGCAACAATGGAAGAAGAAAAGGAACAGATAACCGAGTAGTGGAAAGCATAAGGAAAAGGGAAAGCAATAGTTACTTTTTAAAACTGTGCCTGAACAATTCCCTGCTCCTGAAGAAAAGCTCCCCCTGCCGCCTTTCCCAGCCCTGGAGAGTGGTGTTTTTTGTTTTTTTTTTAATTTTTTTTTTCGTTCCCTGGAGAGTGTTTTGAAGCTAGTCTGACTCTGAAGCTAGAGCACAATGAACAGTACTGACTGTTGTCAAAAGCAGGGTGAGACCTGAGTTACACCATGAAGGCAAGTTTTCTTCAGGAAATGTTGCAATAGAGGAAGAGACCTCAGAATACAACTGGGCTCTGTTCCAGATACAAACACAACTGGGTATTTATGGACAAGCGAGCGGGAGGGGGTCAGGGGATGGGAAATTACCAAGAGGAAACAGCAGGGGTGACAGGGATTCTGGCTAAACTGACTTAGCCGGCCAAGGACAGAGCCCGAGCTTGGCACCTTAAGGGTTTGGTAGAGCCAGGCTAGAGCTGGGTAAGGATAGTCTTGGTAACTACAAGGCAGCAGGAGCATCTCCAGCTCCTGTATTTTCCATGTAGAACGTCTCCAGATGTCCACGCTCCCCTGGGACGGTGAACTGTGGTTTCAGCAGTTTGAAACTCTCTTGCAGTTCCCTGAAACTAAGAACTCCCCTGGGGACAGTGGCACGCACCTGTAATCTCTGTGATCTCAGCCGCTCAGGAGGTTGAGGCAGGAGGATCGCAAGTTCAAAGTTAGCCTCAGCAACTTAGTGAGGCCTTGTGCAACTTAGCGAGGCTCCATCTCAAAATAAAAAAAAAAAAAAAGAAGGGTTGGCGATGTGGCTCAGTGGTTAAGCACCCTGGGTTCAAACCCTGGTACAACAAAAACAATAACAAAAAAAAAAAAAAGAGAGAGAGAGAGAGAGAGTACGGACTCAGTTAAAAATTTCAGATTGAGGGCTGGAGCGGTGGCTCAGTGGTTTCTGCACTTGCCTGTCAAGCACGAGGACCTGGGTTCAAACCCCAGCACCACATACACAACTAAGTGTTGGAGCAACTAAGGCCATGTGAAAAACTAAATAAAGTTGTTTCTCTCTTTAAAAAAAAAAAATTTCAGGTTGAGCTCCAAGTCCACTGTGGAAAGCCACCTTGGGGCACTGTTAACCCGTGCTCCTAATATCTGCTTGGCTTGGAGTGTGCTGACAGCTGGGGTACCCTCTGGGAATGTAGTTCTTTGGTAAGTTCCCTGACTACCAGGACATGGCCCTGGCCCTCAAAGATGCTCAGATCAGCTTCAGTTTACTGGCCAGGATTATTTTTGTGGATGAGTTTACGCCTCAGGCAAAAAAAAAAAAAAAAATTTTTTTAAGAGAGAAGGACAGTGAGAGAGAGAGAGAAAAAGAGAGAATCAATTTTTATTGAGTTTTTCACATGGCTTTCGTTGCTCTGACACTTAGTTGTGTACATGGGTTGCTGGGGTTTCAACCGGTGTACTTGCACATGCTGGGCAAGCACCATAACCACTGAGGCACCGCTCCAGCCCCCTCAGGCAAATTTTAAAAGACTTTTTAAACTGGGTGTGGTCATCCCTGAGGCTCAGGAGGCTGAGGCAAGAGGTTCACAAGTTTGAGGCCAGCTGGAGTGCATGCTTACCTAGCACCAGTGAGGCCCTGGGTTTGGTCCCCAGTACAATAGCAGGGAGAGGGGAGGGGACTTTTAGAGGAACTTAAGTAGGAATCCACTTGACTTTCTAAAACAAGGACCAGTGGGATGTTCTACCCCTAAGGGCATAGCGGAGATCAGTTCTGAGGGCTGGTTTTACTCTCTTACTTTTTTTCTATAAGGCAGCTTGACCAAGGCCCAAGGGATAAACCATGCTGAAAAGAGGGAACGTAGCAGGCCTGAGGTGTCTTCCCTTGAGAGCCTGTTGGCAAGGATGACCCTTGGCCGGCATGTGAGAACTTAGATTTTGCAGTGATTCTCACCAATGCTAACTGATAAGGGTGGTTTATTGCGTCTAAACTATTTGCATCAACACTGTGTTTTATGCTGATCAGGTTTCCCCTGGGTATCTGGGAGTTTTGTAGCTGGTAGGCGGAGGGTCCTTACGCCAGCAGCACCAACCCCAGCAGTAAGTCCCTAATGAGCCACCTTGGATGGCAGCCCTGAGGAAGTGCTGTGGGAATCAAGCTTGTCTTGGATCCACGCTGGGAGGGAACTCTTGAAAGCGGGCTCTTCATTTCCTCTGAACCTCTCTCCCTTTGCTTTTTCCGTTTGCTGATTGGTTCTCCTTTGCTGATTCTCCTTTGCATTCTTTCACTGCCGTACACATTAACCAAGGCAGAACATCTCCTGGGGCCTGTGAGGCTCCCTGGTAAATCATTGAACCTGGGGGTGAGCTTGGGCACTTGGACCCAGTCCTTTCCCTAAAACCTCTTCTTTTGGAGAAATACTTAGAATTCTACGATATTCATAGATGGTTTAAAAAATATTTCCGTTATATCCCTATAGTGATCTCAGAAATACCAGAAAAGAATAGTACAGGGCTGGAGCCGTGGCTCAGCGGTTACTGTGCTTGCCTGGCATGCGCGAGTACATGAGTCTGAACCCCAGCACCACGTACACAACAAAGTCTCAGAGCAACGAAAGCCACATGAAAAACTAAATAAAATTGATTCTCTTTTTCTCACTGTCCATCTCTCTCTCTTAAAAAAAAAGAAAGAATAATACAGACTACATGTTAGAGATTGTTTTAAAATCCGGGAGGTTTTTTTCCTTATTAGAATTTTCAACTATTTTGCTGGATGTGGGGACTCATGCCTGTTATCCAGTGGCTGGGGAGGCCAAGGCAGGAGGATCACAAATTCAAAGCCGGCCTTAGCAACCAAGCAAGGCCCTAATCAACTTAGCAAGACCCTGCCTCAAAAAAAATATGTAAAAAGGGCTGGGGATGAGGCTCAGTGACTAAGTGCCCCTGGGTTCAATCCCCAGTACCAAAAGAAAGAAAGCAAGAAAAAGGAATTTTCAACTATTTTAAAATTAATGGGGGCTGGAGCGGTGGCTCAGCGGTTTCGGCTCTTGCCTGGCAAGCACGAGGACCCGGGTTCAAACCCCAGCACCATGTACGCAACTAAGTGTTGGAGCAACGAAGGCCATGTGAAAAACTAAATAAAGCTGTTTCTCTCTTTCTCTGTCTCTCTCACTGTCCTTCTTTCTTTAAAAAAAAAATTAATGTAATGTAATGAACTATAATAACAACTGAATTTTTTTTTTTTTTAAGAGAGAGGGACAGGGGCTGGAGGGTGGCTCGGAGGTTACAGCGCTTGCCCGGCATGCACATGTACCAGGGTTCAAACCGCAGCACCCATGTACACAACTAAGTGTCAGAGCAACGAAAGCCATGTGAAAAACTCAATAAAGTTTGATTCTCTTTGCCTCTCTCTCTCTCACTGTCTTTTCTCTTTTAAAAAGAGAGAGAGAGAGAGGGACAGTGTGAAAGAGAGAGAGAGAGAAAGAGAGAATCAATTTTTTATTTAGTTTTTCATGTGGCTTTCATTGCTCCAAGACTTCGTTGTGTACGTGGTGCTGGGGTTTGAACTCACATACTCACGTATGCCAGGCAAGCACCGTAACTGCTGATCCACCGCTCCAGCCCCAACAACTGAATTTTAATTCTTCCAGAGTACATCTAGGTTTCCTTGGGGTTTGCTTTCATTTCTATCAAATTGAGGAATGCTTTTAAACGATGTGATCTTTGAAATTTCTTTGTCTCACAAATTGGTGTTGGGATTTTGGGGAATTCACCGTTGCTGGTGGTATTTATGTGCACAGGGCTGTATTTATTTTCTAGAGCTGACATAATAAATACTAAGAGCTGGGTGGCTTACAAGAGCAGACCCGTACTGTCTCGCTGTTGCAGAAACAGTGAGCCTTTAGTTAAGGTGGTGGCAGACTGTGCACTCTGATGGCCTACGGGAGCCTCCCTCCTGCCCCTCCCAGCCTGGGTGTTTGCCAGCAATTCCTGGTGTTTCTTGGCTCGCAGATGCCCCAAGCCAGGGACACGGATGTCTCCTTACCGAAGGTCTGCTATATGCTAGGGATTGTTCTAGTGGCTTGCTATTTGCCATCTCATTTAATTTCTCAATGATCATAAAGGGTTTTTCATCCTCAGATAGCATATGACAAACCCACGACTCACTTGTTTTTACCTAAGCACAGCTTAAGTCCTAACTGTGGTTTCCACCCCGGCTTCAAAGTCCATGTTTTTAACTCTGCAATGCCAAGTGACTTGCTAGAGAGGATGCCAATTTAAGGTGAAGCTCAGCAAGTGCATGTGCTGGAAGAGGTATCTGGGGACTGGGTGTAAAACAGAGGGGGAAATTTGAATTGGGCCAACCAAGGATCTGGACAAGGCAGGTGCATGAGGAGCTGGATGAGAAATGCTGGAATTAGACCCAAACTGGTAAAACATGGCTGGGGGTCGATTACTATCCTATCAAAGTCAAACTTAATTTTGAGAAAGAATATAAGCCATATGAATTTGAAGGTAACTGGAACAATTTGGGCAGGATTAATGAGGCCCTTGATTGATAGGCATAAGCCATTGAAATGGATAAGAAGGAAAAGAGAGGAGAGATTTATATGGGGATAAACCTGGAGCCATGTTGGAGACAGATATTTAGGAAGAGTGAAAGATCATTGTGATTTTTTTGTTTGCTTGTTTGTTTTTTAATAAGAGAGAGGGACAGTGAGAGAGAGAGAAAGAGAGAGAAGCAATTTTAATTTAGTTTTTCATGTGGCCTTCGTTGCTCCAAGACTTTGTTGTGTACATGGTGCTGGGGTTTGAACTCAGGTACTTGCGCATGCAGGGCAAGCACTATAACCTTCGAGCCACCACTCCAGCCCCTCATTGTAGTGTTGCCATTAACAAAAAATCATAAAAACAAACTAAACCCAGAATAAGGCCACAACATAAGCAAAAAGCAAGTTTGGGAACAATCGAAAATCACCATCAGCTATCGTCGTCTGAGTATTTGTCTCTCTCCAAAATTAGAGGTGGGCCACTGGGAGGTGATCACATCGTGGAGCTCTGCCTTCATGAATGAACAGGTTTAGTGTCCTTGTAAAAGCAGGATTTTCCCCTTCTGCCATCTGAAGATATGGGGACAGAAGGTACCCTCTGTGGAGTAGAGACACCGAATATGCCTGCACCTTGATCTTGGACTTGCTGCCTCCAGAACTATGGGAAATGAATTGTGTTGTTTATATATTACACAGTAGAAGGCGTTTTGTTATAGCAGCCTGAATGGACTAAGACACCGTCTGATTCTTGGTCCTGGCCCTCATGTGATGATGTATTCCAGCAGAGAGGGCCTCGGACTGAACCCAGACCTGGGTGTGTCTCGTGTGGATGAAGACGTTTTGAGCTGTTTGATTTGGCTGTTGCCCTGAGGCCAGGCTCCTATGCTGGGACCCACAAAGTGTGTGGATAGTCCTAGGGTCCTTCTCTCAGGGCAGCAGAAGACTAGGACAGAATGCTGGAGTCCCTTGGGTAGGTGGATGAGCAGCTCAGTGCAGTCATCTCTCTAGGACATCTCTCTCTCTCTGCACTTTGGTCCCTGGGGTCCCTTGGGGAGGGAGAAGTGCATCTGCAGGGGTGGATGCTAAGAGGACACCTAGCAAATAGAATTCAAGGAGGGGCTCAATGGAATCCACTCTGCAGGACCCAGAGAACCTTCTTGTTCTGAAATGGATTCTTCTGTTTGCTTCTGGTGCATTTCCACTTTGCTATCTCCTTTAGCTGTTAGATTTTACGTAATATTCTAGTATTTTCACCAGATTATTTATAGTAGGGACATATAGTAGGGCACTTCTCTTTTTTTTTTTTGTTAAGTACAAATTTATAACATTGTCCCAATGTCTCTTCAACCCAAACAGACTCCTGCCACCTTACCCTTCTCTCCATACTCCCCTCCCAATTCTGACATGCCAGGCCCTTCTCGCTAAGAACCTGTTCTTTGATTGACACAATTGCACAAACTTACACACAGATTTTCTAACTCTGTAGCTCAACTCAGAAGTTTTGGTTTATTTCAGGATCTCATAGTTTGATTTCTGGTTGTATTCAGTCTTCTCTTTTGGAGCAGAAGTAGCAGATCTGACCAACTTTATAAGCAAGTGTGTGATGTACCCCAAAATACCAGTTTCTTTAGGAAATCCTATCCCTACGATCCTGCGAGGTCCTCAAGCAAAGGGGTTTTGGCTTTTTCATGGTCTTACAGGCAGAATGAGAGGCTGGTGTACAGCTGACCTGCCTATAAAGCCTTCCCAACTTGGAAATAGACTGAGAAGGAGTTGGGGATGTCCTCAGAATGAAGGCTTGTTTATATAAAATTGCCTTCTATTAGGCCTCCAAATGATAATTATTATTTGAGACACAACTTAGGCCCTGGCAATGAAGCTTCTGTACATACACCTATTTATTTATTTATTTATTTTATTTCTAAAGAGACACAAGGAGGCTGCTGTTATTGGGGTAGAGCTGTGCTCACTGGCAGCTGTGGCTGACCCCCTCAGGGACAGTCATCCTGCAGGGTAGCTCTGTCTTCCTGGATGAGCATTATTGAACATAGATTCTCCATCAAGAGTCTCTCCATGAAGAAATCATTCAGAGTGAAGTCAGCATAACCCAGAGAACCAAGGGTCGAATGTCTCCACTCATCTGTGGAGGCTGGAGCTAGACCCTGGCCATTGAGAAAGGAGGTCTATTATCATGTTTTAAATCCGGATAAGGTGTAATGTCAGACAACCTAAGGCATTCGTAGAGATGCATTGGGAAGGAGGGGGGAGGGGGAGGGATAAGGGTAGGTAATTGGGGGGCGCTAGGGGGTAGATCTAATTTTCAGAA